>VZTT01024188.1:15610-29916 GCA_013400855.1 Buphagus erythrorhynchus
CCGGCACCGGCACCGGCACCGACCCGCTCGGAGCCGAGGTACGGCCGCCAGCGCCCCGTGCCGCAGCTCTCCACCAGCCCGGGCCCCTGGCTCGGGGTCCTGCGGCGCTCCCCGCCCCGGCTGTGGTGCTGCCCGTCCGCCCGGGGCCGGTTCGCTTTCGGCTCTCGTTGCGCTGGCCACGGGCAGCGAGGCCAGCTTAGCGCATTCGCGTGTGCGCCGTTCGCTTCTCGGGCTCCCCGCCAGGTGCACGGCACTGCCAGATCTCTGAGATGCGCTGCGTGACACATTTTTGGCAAATAATGTATAGCAGGCTTTTCCAGTTTTCATATATGGCAAGTCATGAAGCTTTTTGTAGTTTATGAATGCATACACAACTCCTCATAAAAGTGACAATTTGTAACTTTTATCTAGTGAATGTAGGAAGGAGTAGTGTGTGAAACCTACGTCTACATTTGGAAATTCAGTTTTTTCTTTATTGTATTTTTTTCTCCTTTCCTTTTTTTTTTTTTTTTTATTTTGCAAATAGTTTTCATGCTCATTTAACAGTGCTTTAATATTCAATATTACTTTAGCCCTATGCATGTTACCAATGGAATGTAGTATGTGGACTTGCTCCAAAAGTGGTGCTGACGATGACCTGCTCGCAAATGTACAGTCACTGCAGAATCAGCTGAGGAGAACTGAAAAAAATCTCCAAACTGTAGAGAAAGCGCTTTCCAGGTATGAGCGTGTCTGGGAATGAGAACCTCCTCTCTCTTGTAGTGTGACTCTGTCGTATTCTGTGTGATGGATTACTGCTATTAGCTCCTTTTGTGCTTTTCATTTGAATAGTCTTTATGAGCAACCTAATAAAGAAAAAAAAGGATTAGTGACTTTTTTCTGTCCCTCCAAACACTAGTACAAATGAACGTTACAGCTACTGCTTCGATGACATGATAGACGTCCCTGTGGAGGACTTTGTACAGCCGAATTACAATTGTCAAGGCTTTTCCAGCTGTAAGAAGAATTATGGTAGGACATCTCTCCAGGAAATTCAAAGAAAATCCAAAGTAAATATTTCTCTTTTCATTTCTTCTTTTTATTACTTTGGCTTTCTATTCTTTGCTGTTTTCGAACATTTTTGGCTGCTGGGCTTGGAGTAGATACACTGTAGCATCAGACAGTGCTCTCAAATTAGCACTCTTAAACATAGTATCACTTGAGTACATTTCTTCGGGAAGTTTCCACTCCCTCCTTGCAGTAATTTAGGCTTGTAAGAAAGATGGAGACAAAGTTTTTAGCAGGTCCTGTTGTGGTAGGACAAGGGGTAATGACTTTCAACTGATTTTGCTTAGATGTAACAAGTGTTTTACCCATGTGGGTGGTGCAACACAGGAGCAGGGTGCCCGGAGCTGTGGTAGATCCCCCATCCAGGGAAACATTCAAGGTCGGGTTGAACAGGGCTCTGAGCAAGTTACCTGCTTCAGGTGTCCTTGCTCATTGCAAGGTGGTTGGAGTAAATGTCCTTTAAAGTTCCCTTTCAACTCAAACTGTTTTTGATTCTATGATGTGTTTTTACGTAAGTGTGTGTGTGTGTATATATATATGTATATCTCTCTATCTACATAAAAACGTATTTTTATGTCTAGTCTTATTCAGTATCCACAGTTTTGGATAAAACTGTGGAAGAAAATGAACATCTTCAGAAGTTGGATGCCCTTCACGAGCAAAATGCATCTTTGACTTCTCAGAACTACTACCTAAAGGACAGAGTGGAAACAATGAACTTTGAATTGATGCAGTCAAAAACAAAAGTATGTATCTTTAGTGTATTCATCAAAGAGAAACACAAACCCCAAGACACCCAGTGACCATGATTTTTGAGCTTACAATTCCAAGCAGAATGTGCTGGGTTTTGTCTTATCTTAATCTGTGTAAGTTTAATATTTAGTACGTATTTAATAATCAATATTAATCTTCGTCAGAATACTTTGGATTCTGTTTCTCTGTAGGCAAAACAACTGTATCAATTATTAATTCCATTCTACTTATGTTCCAAAGTTTAGTCTAAAGACAGTAAGCCACAGAATAAAAAATACACTATGAAAGAAAATGGTTCAGTAATGCATTTAGTACTGTACATTCGTGTGTCTGAGACATTAAGGGGAATAATAATGGCACAGTCTAGCAAATTAAAATAGTTGATCTCTCAGGCTGGTCTAATATTGCTATTTTGAAAAAGGTAAAGATGAGTTAGAAGGGAATATTGTATCTAATAAATCATTACTAATTTAGTGTACACTTGTCTGTACGGGTTTGTTTCAGGACAACTATGTTCTTTTATCTGGTTTACATATAATATTAATAAAACATAGCTATGCTTAGTGGTTTTTTGTTTGAGGAATGTTATCTCCAAAACAATAGATAAACAAAATGTTTGACTGCCTGGCACTGAAAAAATAAATAGTTGGATATAAACTTCTGGGGAAAACTGAGAGACAAGGTTAATCTATAAAGAAATCATTTTGCTAGACAGAATACCACACTGGAACTGGAAAGAACATTAAATGAGCAGAAGATTGGAGTTAAGGTGATGTAGATGAACAAATGTAATTTACAGTAGGGTTAAGGGCACTGTCATTCAGTAAGCAGATTGTTCTTCTGTTTCTCACCTGTGTATATTCAAATGTTAATGAAACCCCAAATATGTTTGTATTTCAGATTTCATATCTTGAGGCTGTTTTAGCTACACACTTAGTCAGCATTCCGAAGTTGAAAGAACAGATTGTAAACTTGGAAGCAGAAGTTTCAGCTCAAGATAAAATTCTGAAGTAATGTGTACTTTTAAATCAATATTTTATTGTTGTCTTCCTGCTAGTTCGATCTCATTTTAGGGATGACATAATTTCTGGTGCTGTGTGGGTCATGTAATCTGGAGTCTGAAAGTCATTTCAGAGCCATTTGTAGGAGGAGGGAGGTGGTTTAGTTTGTGCTGAATGTACTTAAAGAAACTCACAAAAAATAATTAAGACTGGTAAAATAAACCAGTATGTAATGTGTGCTGAATAGGAATGTGCCCTTACAACTGGATAGGGTGATTGTTTGCTATATGACCATATATATTTCTGAACACAACTGTGTTCTTTGTAACATAAAGGATTCTTTCTTCATGAATACATTGATCAAGACAAATGACCAAATGATGTAAACACTATTCAGAGGTGTCAGAAAGACATACCTGGTTGTTAACTTGCCTTACAACCTCATGTTATGGCATATTTAATTAATATTTCAGTAACCTGTCTTCACAAAAAAGTAAAAATACTTGTATTACATTTATATTTTAGTGTTCTTTCCCAGTCATGCCTCTAGGCAGAGAAAATATGATTTCTATGATCAGAGCTCATGACACAAAGTCAGCTCTCTGGGTCCTTGGCAGTTGTGACACCTGGTGCCTTATCAGTTTAAGTCTTAGACACCATTCCAGACTGCAGACACCACTCCATACTTCTGGGGCATCTGGAAACTCTGGGTGTTCCTAACCTAGTTTTGAGAGCTTATAGCATGTTTGTCTAGCACTTCTGGAACACTGTGTGCACTAAAGAACAATATCTATTTTCTTTACAAAAAGTTCTTATTTTTTTATTATGCTTCATTTATTTGCTAGAGATGCAGAAGATAGACTAGATCAAAATCAGAAAACAGCAATGGAAAGAGAACACATTTTGCAAAGATATCAAAAATGCTATAAAAATCTGAAAATTGAGTTAATTGAACAAAGCAAGAAAGGAAAAAGGTAATTAACTAATTTTAATAAATGAAGCATAGAATAATAGAGCATAAGTGTTTATTTCCATTGGCAGTTGTTTGCTTTGTGGAATCAAATTACTTCTCTGTCTTAAGGATGTTATTACTTAAAAAAGGGGAAATTCTATAGGAAGGTACTGATTATTTAATTGGACATGTCTAAAAACTTGAAATCAGCTGGTAGTTGCAGGCTGATAGCACACACTAGTACCCAGTTTATCAGCTGTTTTTTTCTCCTTCAGAATGGATGTACTGCTGTGGAAAAAAATATTTTTCCTGAATTATTTTTGTCTTTGTCTTGCAAGAACCTGCAGTGTGTGCTCAGTCGTTGATATTAGCAGTATTCCTTGGTGTGAGGAAAATGATAAAAGAACAACTTAATCAAGAGAACATTTTAATGTTATCCTTAATCTTACCTGTCTGTATGATACTGTTGAAAAGGGTGCTGTAATTCCATCCAAATCCCCATTTCCCTTTCCTGTTGCCTCCTTTAGCCTAGTGGCTCTGTCACTTACTGGGAGGGCTAGGGAATTTGACTTGGAAGTTGCCATGAACACTCCTATCACCTCCAAAATGTAATTTTAAACAAGGGATGGAATAAAGAAGATCCCTACCTTCCGTATTAATTTAATTGCATTACCTGGGGCAAAAAATTACCTGAATTAATGGCTTGGGAAAGCATTTCTTGAACCTTGTAAGTGCAAACTCTTTGTTTGACTTCTGCCTCTGCCCATGAAATGACCTCTAACCTTCTTATGGCAAGAAAACATGAAATACTGTGGGGCTTGCACTGTTTGTTGAAGAAATGTTTTGCTTTATGATTGCTGTTCTTTCAGATTATATGGGGTTGGAGCTAGCTGTACTTAATTACTAGTTATAAATGTAAATATTTTTGTAAATACATCAGATAAGCTGAGCTTCTGCCAGGTGTTAAGTATGATGTTATGGTTAGTATGAACAATTATTATGGTTTACTTTAAATCATTAATTGCAACAACTTACGATTCTTTACCCAGGCAAACTGAAGTGCTTTAGACTAATGCTATTTTGTTTTTCTGAAATGCTTTTATCCCCTTCTCTGAATACTTTTGCCATCTCCAAAGGGGCACCGGTCCTCAGACTGAGAGACATTGATCTGAGGGTCGGCTGCACTTAGATGAGGCACTGCCCCATCCCCAGCCCCCTTAGTGGAAGAGAGAAATGTTATTGAGCACAGCAATGCTTGTGTGCCTGTGCTGTCTGTCCTGAACAGACTGCACACCTGAGCTGTGCTGAGATTACTCTACCAACTTCTTCCCCAATGAGTAATGGCAGGGGAAGGGGCAGCAGTGTGGAGTGATAGAGGGAAGCAGTGGGGAGTCTGGGCTGTTTCTTGGTACAGTCTCATGGGATATCTGGGGCTGGGAAAGTTGGAAGAAGAAAGGAAGTCCTGGAGCAATTACTGCAGTAGTTGTTTTTAGTAACTGGAGAAGAGAGTTACATTAATGGCTGGAGTTTGTGGGTTTTAAAATTGGTTTGCATCTTTCACTCGGCAGAGCACAACAGCAAAGAAATGAAGCTTTGTTGAATGTGGAGGAGCTTACAAGAGCTTTCACAAAGTTAAAAGCAGAAATAACTGAAAGATTAGAAAAGGTGAGAGTTTTTTCTTCACTTGTATTTGCCATGGTGTTGAGATGTTTCTTTCAATAGGCCAGGCAAGTAATAGCAACAGGTTCATCAGTGAGCCAATTGTTTCCACTTGTTGGTGGCAAAGTCCTAAAAGAGGTGAGACAGGGTAAGCAACTGTTTGTGGTGATAAATTCACCACATAATAATATAAGTATATAATGATACACTGTTTTATATATATATATATATATAAAATAACTATATTATATATAGTTATATAATTTTACACTGTCTTTGCACCATCTGGATCTTTGGATCTTTGCAGTCTGCATCTTTGGAGTATCCTTATACAGCTGCTGTTTCTTATGTCTCCTGCTTGCCAGCTGGGAAGTTTACATTTTAAAAATACAAGATCCTTTTAAAAGTTCTTGTTCCTCAATATGTATAAGCTGTTCAATGAAACACATGCTGAAGAACAGCTAAGATGAAAATGAAATCATCTCCCAAAGTTTTGGTGATAAGAATTGTTAATCCTTCCTGTCTTGTGGAAGGAGAAAATATAGTTAGCTCTTACAGAGGTTTTTGTTAGACTTCTTTCCTTGTGGAAAAAGGTTGCCAACCACAAATATGCCCTAAAATATTGATTTTTTTTCCTGAATGACAGAAAAAGAGAACTTCTTTGCCTCTCTCTTTCTCTTCATAATAGTGAGCAATAGTATTATCTACTGACTTAGCAGAAAGAACATAGTGTTCATAATATTATTTTAAAAATAGCCTCTTGACCATGGAAGCTTAGTTTATTGCTGTACAGTAATGAAAAAAAATTGCTTTTTAAGGCTAAAGCTGAAGAAGTAGTCTTGGGAGAACGTTTAATTAATTGTGAAAAAGAGAAAGAGAAGTTGAATGAAAAGTGTATCAGCTACAGAAAGGATGTAGACATCCTAGAAGAGCAGCTAAGGTAACACAAAGGCTTTTAAAAATTCTCTGCACAGTTATTTTACAAGAAATTGCATGTTGCAATTGTCACTGGGAATGTTCTGCTCAATTCACATAGTTCAAACCAATAAATTTCTACTTATTTTCTGTAACTAATTTTTAAATATTTTAGTCCCACGTGCTGCCCCCCACTCCTAGGAAGAAGCTTCCCCCCAAGCCTTCTGGGGCACTGGTTCCCTGGGTCTCTGGCTGCTCCCGAGGGCACAGGCTGCTCTGCTTTGCTGTGTGCCTGTGCTCTGCCCCTGGGCTGCTCCTGTGAGTCCCTTTGCACTGCAGCTGTGGGTCCCTGCCTGACACCACGTTGTCAGTCCCTAGCTGGAATGAGGGATGCTCTTGGCATCTGATGGGGAGGCTGCACTCAGGCCTCAGTGGAAGTTGTGATGCTGACTGCAGCTTATGGAACAGTCGAACCTGGTTTTAACTGCTCTCTGTCCCAACTCCAACTGTTACAAGTTTTTATGTTTCTTGTATGTTTAATTTCAAGCTGAAGCCCCCCTTTTTTCAGAAGTTCTTTGGTACTTCCCTCATTGCTTTAATGAGAGAAGACAACCATCAGCTGATTATCTTTAGAACTGTTGGGTTTGGACAAACACCTGCACAGACATTTTGGGGTTATTCAATTTACATGCTTCCTCTTAACTGTTGTTCTTCAGGCCATTTTGTCAAGAGTGTGCAGTGTATGAACACCCTTACATTAGCTTGAGTCTCCTTAGTAAGTCTCTGCTCCTAGTAATGAAAATACCTCTAAAATGCCTTTTTAGACAATTAAAAGAAGAGAATCACAACACAAAAGAAGAAATTAAAGCTCTAGAGGCAAAGAACACTGAAATTATATCAATGCTGAGTCAGTCTGATCAGAAAATCATCAAGCTTGAGAGAGAACTTTCTGAAAAAACAGTAATACTTGAAGAGAAGAATGCTCTAATAAGTGAAAATGAAGAGCTGAGAGCACTCACTGCACAGCAACAAAACCACTTGAAATTATGTCGTCAAGAAATAGAGGATTCAAGGGAGGAGCTCAACATACTAGAAACCATTATTTCTCAGTTGTCTTTAAGTACATCTGAAGAGGTAGAGTAACTGATATAGTCTTAACAGTGTATTATGTTTTGAATAATTTTAAGGACTGAGTTATCCAAACTTTTAATATCCTGGTCTTATGTGTCTTAAAATTGATATGCCAATATAACACATGAATGAAGGATGCTGTGAAGCAATAAAAGGTTGATTTTTCATTGACTTTTTTTTCTGTTAACTTTTAGTTTAAATGGCACAATTTCAAACACCAGCTATTGAGTTCCTCAACGAAAGAAGCTACCTCTGAATCTTGTGGTGAATCAAGTAAACCTTTGATTGCCGACCTAAGGTATAACATTCTGGTTACTGAACTATGGCAAGAATAGGCAGATAATAAGGTGCTAGCATGTAGAAAGAATGATCAATAGATGTCTCTTCCTTTATAATAGCATTCAACTGGCAATGAAAGAAGCAGAAATTCAAAAACCTGGTACAAACTTAACTATCTGTCCTGGAGCTGAGCATCTTTGTAACAGTAATGAAGGACAAGAAAACAGCAGGTTATGTGACCTGGAAACAGAGCCTGTCAAATTGATCAGAAATCCAGGAGGTAAGCTTGCTGAAATAGCTGTGCAGTTCTATCTAATCCACAGAACAGAAATTTCTGCAAGGGTTCAAGTTGGTTTTACAGCAGGTATACTTTGGTTGAACAGGGAACATTTTGCCTCCTTGGAAACTGTCATGTTCTCCAGACACAATGTCTTTCTTTATTTTGCTGCTTAAGTTACTCCTTCAGCAATAGCTGAGCTAGGAGTTGTGTTGAAATGGAATAATGTATTTTTTTTCTTTATGCAGGTTGTGCTAAAGTCTCTGTATTTTTGTTGACTGTTTTCTCTGTATCCTGCTGTTGCAGTGTTTCTCTGATTGCCTCTGTCATTACTGTTAGGACTGCTCCATGAAATTACATCAGGGCACCTACATGATGATGCTGTCTTTATTTGCTTTCACGAGTTACTGCTTTCAGTTACATTATGGGTTTGCATGTTCTTTTATAAATTAATCTTGAATTTATTTTTTATACTTTGAGAGAGGAGAAAATGTCAACAGTTGGAACTTATAAGCAAACAGTTTGAAAAGGTGAGGCAAAAATTCCAGAAAGAGATAGAAGAGCTACGCACGAAACTGATAAAAGCAGATGATGAGAATTCTGCCTTGAGGACCAGCATGGCTCAAAGAACCAGTCAGTTTCAAATCATACAGGAAGACCTATTGAAGAAGGCTTCAAAAACTAGTAGCTTAGAGAGAGAAGTAAGTTTTTAATAGCACTGAAAAGAATATGCCACTTTTTCTTCAGTTCAGTAATCAAAGATATTGAAGACAATAGTGATGGAAAAAAACTGCAGTTGCCATAATAATTTCAAAATCTGATTAATTTTTTAAAAATTCAAACTAAACTTTTCAGTAAGCAGGAAGACTTAGCAGCCTTAATTTGTTAGTTGTCAGAAATACTGTTTTAAAGTTGGTGTAGTTAGTAGGCAGTTTTCTGCTACTACTTTGATTTGTTATGCAGAAAATATGCACAGTTTTGTTGCTTTGGTGTGGTTGAATTAATGGGTAATCCTAGGAAACAGGTTGAAGGAACAGTTGTATTTTTCCTCATTAAATGTTACTGTAGTTGCCAGAGATGAACATCATTAGCAGAGAGTCACAAAAGAAAAAATTTAAGCTTCAACTTTTCTCAGGGTGAATAAATTAAATTGCTAATGTTTCCATTCTGGTGCTAATGTGTTTGTAGAGTTCAGCATAATGGGCTTTGCAGTTATTTCCTAATAATGAATGTAAGTGTTATAAATATGTAAATCTATTTAACTGATAATTAATTGGGTAAATTTTAGGTAAATTGTCCTGAATCTTTCTCTGTAAGTAATAAAATATAATAGTTCAACAAAATCAACCTGCTTATTAAAAATACTATAGTAGTAGCTAAAATGGAATTGGTAATAAGAAAGTGCATACAAATATTTGAATGAAACAGAAGCAGTTGTCTACATGCTGTTTGTGCCATATTTAATTTCAGGTAAGAAAGAAATCTTCTCAGCTTTCTGCACTTGAGAAACAGTTAGAAGAAAAGACTTTTGCTTATTCCACTGCTGCAGAAAGAAGTGCTAAGTTGGAGCTGGAACTCATGGTAAACTGTTCTCAGTGAAAAACCACATTTTTTTTAAAAAGACATAAAAGTTTAACTTGACAGCAATATTCCCTGTATTAAAAATATGTGGACTTTCAAATCTGCTAAATAATCTGTGCATATTTTAAGAACACAGGTTTTAAAAAAGTTTGAAGTTAAACATCCTTTTTTCTCTGCCCTTGAATGTGTAAGTTATTAATGAATGTGTTATTTTTTCCTTGTGGTCACATGTGCTATGAAGATCTGGCCCTGTTGAATTGTCATTTGTTTCAGTGAAATACATGTAGATTTGTAAATTAAAAAGTCTTCAAAATGGTATTTTAAAGATTCCATCTGTCCATGTGAACATAGAATTTCTTTTTGTCTTTGTCAGGAGTTACCTGTGCCATAATCCATCCTGGCAGCCAACTTGCCTCTGTAGTGGCTGCATTTACTGACATTCTGTACCTGTGGTATTAAGTGTGACATCCTTTGAGATGACACATGCTCTGTGTAACTTCAGAATTTTGTTTGTTGTTCCTTTATGAAATCTAGAAACCAGGTGATCAAACACTGTTTAATATCACAGCAAAATGTTTTTATTAAGTCCTTTTATTTTTGCCACTTCCCAGGGAAAAAACAGATGCATTCATGAGCTGGAAACAATTATCAGTGAAGAACATGAGAAAATAACTTCTGCTTTTGAAAACGAAAGGTTGCTTCACCTTGAGCAGCACAAAGAAATGGAGAAACAGATTGACCTAGTAAGACTTTTATTGTGAATAGTATGTATGAGTGTTATACTTGGTAAATTTTTCCTATATTAATTTGTGTAATTTCTAGACATCAAAAAGTTTCTAGACATTTAAAAAGTTATGTTAAAAAGCTCTTTCTTCTCCCTACATTCCCTAATTTTAGTGCATTTTTCATCTAACTAGCTATACAACTTTCCCTCTGAAATATTCATATCCTGCTCAACTGAAGAGAAATAAGAACTTAGGAAGGGTACTGTTGTTCTTTGCTCCAAATACACAGAAGAACCAAAAGTATAGCTTCAGTGCCTACTGGCTTAAAGCATGACAGCTTCTAAAAATGTTGTTGTTGTCTGAACCTCTGCCAAGCTTAGCATCTGCATTCAGGGAGAGCTGTTGGGGGTTTTTCAGTCTCTAGAGAAGAAATCTGTTTCTCCACGTGATTAGAAATATAACTGTGATTATTTCTAGCTGTTTAAGAAGCTTCTCATCTTTTAGTAAAGAATATATACATATCTCGTTGTCTTGGCTGGTGACAGACAATTGCACCCTGCTTCCCCTCATTCTCCACTGGATTTAAGATATTAACTGCTTGGGATTTCATGATAATTTTAAGATGGTGCAATACTGCAGTAATTAATTTTCATTATAAAACTGATGGGTGAATAGAATTAAATCACATATTTAGATGAATAAATTCTTATTAAAATAATAAGTTACAATTTACTTCTGGACAGCTTCGGACACAGCTGGAGAAGAAACATCAACAATTCATTGAACAAGAGAAAATAATATCTATTTTACAACAAGAGGTTATACATAAACAGCATCACATCAAATCATTGGATGGGCTGCTAATAGGAAACAGAGAGGTAGGGCTCGCTCTTGACTTTCTTTAAATGCAAATCAAATAAGTGACTAAAAATAATGCAAAGCATATCCATAAATACATGGAAAAATTGGGGAAAATTAAAGATGTTTATGTTTCTGCTTCTTAATTCTTGTTTGAATCATGGACTATATCTAGTGTAGTCACCAATTACTGCTACTACTACTACTACATATTGTACAAATTTTAATGAACTTTCAGTATTTTTTGTCTTAGCATTCCCTTTATGCCTCTGGATTGCCCCTTGGGCTTCTCCCTCTAATGAAAGGAAAGAGATCTGGATAAAGAATGATTTCATCAATCCTACACTAGGTGGAAAACCAATAATGTTCTAGTATGATAATGTTTTATTCCTTTTAATAATGCCTGATGCTGCAGAATATGAAGAGACATCTCTCAGGAACCAAATTAACTTCAGAGTATCATGTACACAAAAACATTATACAAGCAATTGTGTTTTAGATACACTGATCTGCATTTTTTTCTTGATTCTGATTATGAGTTTTTATTAAATTACTTACAACCTTATAGCATTAGATTTACGTTATGTGATATTAATATTTTGTTCTCTTTAATGAAAATATCTGTAAAAACAGGAAATGGAAAATCAAAATGTCAAGAAAGATCAAGGATTGAAGATACTGGAAAGTCAGTTAACAGAAGAAAAAATCAAAGTTAGTAAGCTCTCTGTAATGTTCAAGTAATAGTTTTAAAGTTTGCAGTAACAGTGTATTTCCTTTTATCTTTTCTTTAAAAACTGTTTTATATAAATTTGTCTTAAGTAAATATTCCAGAAGTCATTTATCTGAAGTATTTCTTTATCTGTTGTTTCATTTTTTTTGTTTTCTTTTTTTTGATGAAAAGGAGTATGATGAAACCTACAGTAAGAGATTATGCAATGCATAATTGTTTAATGCCTTTACTGTCATTACAAACAGGGCAAACTTGTGCTTATTGTACTCACAAAGTCCAGCATTGTCTCACAGAGCTAATGTTATATATGCTTTTGGTCCACATATGGCATGTATTTTAGATACATGTGATACTATAATGTTAGTCATGTTTTTAGCCATCTCTAGCTCTTCCTAGTGTTTGCCTGATAAACATTTTCCATGCAGCACTTTTCACAGGATTTTAATAAATCAGTGCCATGTGCGGATTTACCCCAGTCAGGTTTCAAAGTATGAAATCTTCAGGATATCAGTGGGAGAAGATTCCAGGGACTCTGCTGTTTTCATGCTCTTTCTGAGCTTGTGTTGGACCAATTTTCTATCCAAGGGCTTTGTAGTATTTGGGATGTTTTCCAGAGACTTACAATTAGGACACATAGTAATTTCTTTTCTAAAAGCTCTTCAATCAGCTGGGGACAGAAATACAAAGTCCAGTATGGTTTAGAAAACTGGCAGTCTGATTGCAAAATTGAAAGAATTAGACATTCTGCAGCTAAATTCAGCACAATTCTCATGGATGAAAAATCCTAGCATTGAAACCAAATGGTTAAGAAAAGCTTAATTACTATGCCTTGAGATCTCTGGGGGTTTGTTTGTTATAATTTTTACCAGTTCAAGGTTATAAGGTATTTGTTAGAGATTACTCAAACCCAAATGAGCATTAAAAGTGCAAAATAGAGTGACAGTGTTGACACTGTTGAAAGCTCTTCCTTTCCTGTTTGGTGAAACTCGGGCACTGTCTCCCAGTGCAGAAAGGGAAATCATGCTGCTTGGTAACTTTTTGAAAAGAATTGTATTAAGATCTGAGTGGGGTTTTTTTTGTTTGTTTTTGTTTTTTTTTGAAAAACATGTGTGCCAGCTCACCTATGATGATAATTCCAAATTTATTTATGCAGTTCTATATGTAATAAAACATGATGGATTAATGATTTGGTATTGACCCTATGTTTGCTTTTAAATTCTAGCTACTGACAAATGCTGGCATAGCTTTTCATAACTGATAGTCTCATCTGATATAAACACAGTCTAAAGTATTATCATTTTGAATTTCACAAATAATTTTAATTTTTGAAGACTATTTCAGTTTTAAAGTTTACTATAATCTTCCATGACTGTTTTAATACTCTTATGATAAAAATGTAGCTTTCTGATGTTTTACAAGCTGTCTTTTAATACAGTTTTTAGACCAGTTAATACAAACCATGCCACACAATTTTAAATAACTTATTACATTCATCTAGGTGCAACAACTTGAGTCAGCACTAGAAGTGTGTAAGGAAGAAGTTGCACTGTATTTGAGACAGTCACAAGAAAATAAGGAGATGTTTGAAAATCAGCTGAGAGAAAGGTCTGAAGAGGTAAGATTGTTTTACAACTCTTCTGTATTGCAGAGAATACTTGTTATGATTGATTTAATCTAAAAGTTTGTGAAATGATAGCCAAAATTTGCAACAGGACCTGTGAATGGGAAGTAAGATGGGAAAAAAATAATATATTTTGTGAGGGTAAAGGGGAAAACAATAACTCAGAAACACTGGGTAAGTTAAGGGAAAAGAAGCACTAAGATAAATGAAAGAAGTAACAAAATCAGAATAATGTGAAACAAAGCATTATCTTGGAAAAAATGGAGAGAGCACTATTACAATATAAATTTAAGTGCACAAAATTGATCTGTTTTTCAGCTGTCTTAATGGGAAAGAAGTTATGCATAAAAAAAAGTTTTACTTCTAGACCCTGAGTTTTATCATACTTTCAACTACTACTTGAAAGCAAGAGAGAGTTAACTTTAAATATTAGAATGAATTTGTATTTGTGGGTGAACTAATTATATAGTAGGCTGCTCATGTCAGTGCTGGCCTACCTGCTGAGAGAGGCTTTAGTCAAGTGGGGATTGCTGGACCCTGTACAGGGTTAGCTTGATGGAAGCTGTGTGGTCTGTGTCACACATAGGCCTGTGATGTTTACTGCTCTTCCTAAGCACTAAACCCAGTTCTTATACTGCATATGAAGGGACTGGATGCTGTGTGAAACAGCAAGTGAGGCTTTGTAATTGTGACCACTGTTCTCATAGATAAATTCCAGTCACTACTTCTCCTTGGAGTGAGCAGTTAGTGATTTCTTTCTTTTTTTTTTTTTATTTT
>VZTT01024195.1:0-13565 GCA_013400855.1 Buphagus erythrorhynchus
CATGAATCTGGCAGCCCCTGTCAAAGCTGGTACATTGTGTCCTGTCAGACACAGCATTTTCTCTGGTTAGCTGCAACCCTGCCTGACAGCCTGGAACGACTGGATGCAGCCCTGAAAAATCCAAATTTGCTCATTTCCATTGCATCTGGTGCAGAGAACTCAGTAAAACTCAGCCCTGGGGCTGGGTTATGTGCTCTGAGGGGCTGCAAATCCAAGTCTGGTGCTCTCCAAACACATCCCTGAGTGCCAGGAAGGGGCACAGGAAGATCTTTCAGTGTTCCCTATTTTTGTCCAGTTGCCATTTCAGCTCAGTGAGTCCCTCCCATACACAATTTTTTGGTGCTGGTTTTTCTGTGCTGACCCTAAAATTTGCTGCCATAAGAAAGGAAGGCCAAGCTTAGCATAGTTTGTTCTTGAAAGGGAAGGAGGCAGCTTCTCCAGCAGCTGTTCCAGTTCATTTGGTGGGAAGAGCTTTGCTTTCTGCTCAGCTGTGCAGCCAATATTCCTGTCCCTTTCCCAAAACTCACAGGTGGAACTGGCACAGTTCCACACTGAACCAGCACGGGGAGTTTTGAGTAGGAAAAACCTCTGTGCTGCAGTGACACACTAAAATATCAGACTTTTTTTGAGTTACAGGCTCTTCCCTGTGCCTTCTCCTGAATCAGTGAAAGCTCTGGATGACCCAGACAACCTGTAAATCTCAGCACCTTCTTTCCCACACTCCCAAGATAACAGGACTGGAGTTGTTACCCTGAAGGAAAAGGAATTCCAAGGACAGGAATATCAAGCTGCTTTTTCACAAGAGCCACAGACTGTGTGGCCAAGGCTGGGAGCACAGCTTTGGTTTTATTTATCAAAGATAACTTCCTGAAGTTTTCTGATAAGGTAATTGCTCCTTTTCCAGGAGCCCAGCAGGAGTTTTACCACAACTTAGGCACAGAGCAAACAAGATGCTCTTATAACTCACAGTCCACAGTCTTGGTTGCAAGACAAGCTGTAAATCACAAATTATGACTCAAGGCTGCTCCCAACTCTCCCCCAGGACAAGCAGGCAAGAATCATCCACTCTCCCTGCTTCAAATTGATTCCCTGCAATGTGAGAACTCCTCCAACTGCATTTATTACAGAAACAACTTGTGGGAGACTGTAATGCAGGCTGACATAGCCCAAAAATCAATAACCCAGTGTTAATAGTGCTCAGCCTTCCCCAAAACATTCCCCTGAGTGCCCAGGTACCTTTTCTGGCCAGATTCCCAGGTGGAAGTACAACCTGGCCTGGAGCATGAGGTGCTGCACATTGTCTGGGTACATGGCCAGGTACAGGTCCAGGGAGTCTCTCAGGAGCTGGTAGGACTGGTCAGTGCTCTCTCTGCCAGCAGAAAGGAAACTCAGCTGTGAGGCTCTGCAGCCCTGTCCCCAGACTCCCAGCACAGGGGTGTCCCCAAAGTGCTGCTGCAGGCTCACAGCAGTGACTCCAGCATGGATGGCCACTCACCACAGCACTGCTACAGGAAAAGCTCTCCACAACTGAGCACTGAACTCTGCCCTCCCACCCACTGCTCTTCTCCTTGGTCACATAATCCCACACACAGAATTCACTCTCCAAGCCAGTTCCTTTCGTTCCCCTGACACCTAAAACAATCCTAAAAAAATCCTTCCAGTCAGCTGAGTCTGTCTATGGCTGCTTAGGAAAGGGATTATCAGGAGGATTTGAAAACAAACTCAATGTTCTACACATCTGAAATGCTGAAAATGCTCATTTGAACATGGGGGCTGTGCCTACCACAGGACACAAAAAGACTCTGATTTTAAGGTGGACAGTCCCTATCAGCTTTTCACAGAGAAAATAAAATATCTTGGCTATTTTCTTAAGAGGAACTGTTGCTAAAGACTTTGAGTTAAGAGACAGAAATTAGGTACTTGCTTCTTTGTGCAGAATAGCTGATCTTTATTGTTCATTTTTATATGGTATTAGAAGGCACTATGTTTGAATTTAATTGGTTAATAATTTCATGAAACTTTGTTTATTGGTCAGTAACATAAGGTGTACATGTCTATTACACTTTTTTAGACAGTTTACTTATTTTTTTATGGATTATCATGAGATAGACTTTTTATTTCTGCAGGTGTGAACTGTTTTTCTCTCAAGAATAGGCCGTCATGTAAAATGATTTTTGTTTTTATAATTTTTTTAGTAAGAACAAGTAGACTTTTATTGTTATGAGATTCTATTCTCATGAAAGCTACTAGGTTCTTACAGGAACTTACTAAGCTAGCTATTAGTTTAGTTAAAGTAAAAAGGTCTTTCTTTTCTTTCTCTTCTTAAAATTATTCAAACCTACTCTAAACTAAAAACCCAAAAACCCACCAAAAACTCACACCTATAACCCACTAAACCTAACCCAAACCATAACATTTCCCAGCACCAGAGGAGCTAAAAACAAACTAAATAAACCAAACTACAACCCACAAAAAAAAAAAACTTCTAAATTTATCATCTCTTCAAAACAGCAAAAAATTTTACTGTTTAGTATTATTCATTTTTATACTAAAAAATACTTTACCTATTAAATAAACAGGTTTTTTTTCCACTTCTCTCCAAAAAAATATTTTCCCCAAACCAATTAAAAAAAACCTACTTAAATCTGTTTCCTAAAAAAACCCCCATTCCAAAATTTCCTCCCAAATTTACCCTAAACCAAAATAAATAAATATTGGTATAAGGTTTTACCTGTACGGTTTTTATTGGGATAAGGTTTTACCTGTACGGTTTTTATTGGGATAAGGTTTTACCTGTACGGTTTTTATTGGGATAAGGTTTTACCTGTACGGTTTTTATTGGGATAAGGTTTTACCTGTACGGTTTTTATTGGGATAAGGTTTTACCTGTACGGTTTTTATTGGGATAAGGTTTTACCTGTACGGTTTTTATTGGGATAAGGTTTTACCTGTACGGTTTTTATTGGGATAAGGTTTTACCTGTACGGTTTTTATTGGGATAAGGTTTTACCTGTACGGTTTTTATTGGGATAAGGTTTTACCTGTACGGTTTTTATTGGGATAAGGTTTTACCTGTACGGTTTTTATTGGGATAAGGTTTTACCTGTACGGTTTTTATTGGGATAAGGTTTTACCTGTACGGTTTTTATTGGGATAAGGTTTTACCTGTACGGTTTTTATTGGGATAAGGTTTTACCTGTACGGTTTTTATTGGGATAAGGTTTTACCTGTACGGTTTTTATTGGGATAAGGTTTTACCTGTACGGTTTTTATTGGGATAAGGTTTTACCTGTACGGTTTTTATTGGGATAAGGTTTTACCTGTACGGTTTTTATTGGGATAAGGTTTTACCTATACGGTTTTTATTGGTATAAGGTTTTACCTATATACAACAAGGAACTAGTATCACTAAATATTTTTGTTTCCACTCGGATGCAGGTGGTTGAAAGCACCCACCCAATGCTTTGTGACACAGGGAATTTTCAGGATGTCATGAGCTGAGTGACACCTTTTGGGAGCAGCAATACTGGAGGTGCAGATGATGTACCCTGGGTCCCTTTCCCAGGTGTGGGTCCTGCACTCACCTCTTGCCAAGGTTCAGCAGGTTCCCCACCATGCGCTGCAGGACCTCCTTGGAGGTCACCACCCCATAGAACTCCTCTGTCACGTGGTGCCCGATCAGGTACTCGCACTCCTTCACTGTCAGCTGCTTCCCCTTCCCAAAGGCATCGATGTAGGTGTAGTCAAAAATATCTGTGCTTCTGAAGAGGCAACAAAGAGAACAAACTGTGAGCAAACTCGGGGTAAAGCAGGATTTGCTGTTTCTGTTCTTCCCTTAGCACTTCCAACCCGTGTCCTTCATTCCTCAGCTCCCTCCTAAACTGCCTGGGGTACCTTCTGTCTTCTCCATAATTCTCACATCACCTCATGGGTATTATTATTTCAGGAAATCTGTTATTCTTCAGCAGCAGCAGAACTGAGTTCTAGTAAAACTTTCCTAAAGATCTGATCTTTCTCTCTGTAAAGGTTATAATTCCAGATGGAAAATAATTAAACCTCCTCTAGGTCTAGAG
Organism: Buphagus erythrorhynchus; assembly: GCA_013400855.1. Lineage (NCBI taxonomy): Eukaryota > Metazoa > Chordata > Aves > Passeriformes > Sturnidae > Buphagus > Buphagus erythrorhynchus. The sequence goes on from VZTT01024195.1 coordinate 4,074, forward strand.
CAGGAAATCTGTTACCATTCAGCAGCAGATGAGTTCTAGGAAAACTTTCCTAAAGATCTAATCTTCCCCTCTGTATAGGCAGATGGAACATAATTAAACACTCTCACGTAGGTCTGGAGCTGTAAATGCTTTCTGGGTTTTGTCACTGTGGGCACAATTTCAGAGCTCAGCAGGTCACTCACCCTTCTTTCCCTTGACACCACCGCAGGAGGAAATGGCTGGGAAAGTTGACAGGCTCCAGTTTGACTCCCAGCTGCCTGGCAATTGTTAAATAAAGCACAGACAAACTGATGGGAATTCCTGTCCTGCGGATCAAAACCTGGGGGAGAAAAATGTGACAAAAACACAGGCAGGATTTAAGAAAAACATGAATTTCAAGGGTTGATATCACAACTGAAAATACAACTTGACAGAATATGCACTGAAGGATGACATATTTATTTAAGAGTTGCTCTTCACTGAGAATTATTTGTCTGGCTACATTCAGAGCAATGAAGTGTCTCAAGCCTTGCAGCCTCCCAGTTTCTGCCTAACACAAACACACACCTGGTGAATGTAGGAATTCAGGGAGTTGTAATAATCCAGCTCATTTCCTTTGTACTTCAGCTGCTCATACAGGACACAGTTCATGGCATCAAGCACCTGCCTCTGAAGTTCCACTTCTGGAATGAGAATCTCTCCTGGAAACACATGCAGTGAAATAAAGACTGAGAAAGCAAGAACACTCAACCCTTATGCAATTACATCTTCACATGGGCAGATTCAGCCTCCCCTTAAAGCCAGAAATTACTCAGTGTTTATAAAACCAAGGAGCAAGATACTGCCTGACCTTTGGAGATGATAAACATGTACCTTTCTACTGATGATTTTCTGAGATTGGCAGCAAAGGGGGTGGTTCCCAGTCCCACAGTTCAAGACCAGTAAGATTTCAGGAACAAATGGGAAAAAATAGAATTCCCCTCCAAATTCTTTTAGCATCAGATGGACTGAACCCTGGGCTATTGAACAGCTGTTTCTTGAATGATGGCTTAAGTAAATGTCAGAATTTTGTTTGCCAGGGGATAAAAACAACAGCTCTTTAAGCTGCCACAAGTCCACAGCTGTTTCAGCTGTGCAGAGGTGCAGGAAGGCTCTGCAGGAAAAAGCACATTTCTGTGCAGGAAGGCTCTGCAGGAAGGCACATTTCTGTACACTACCTGCAGGAAAAAGCACATTTCTGTGCAGCACCTGCAGGAAAAAGCACATTTCTGTGCAGGAAGGCTCTGCAGGAAGGCACATTTCTGTGCATTACCTGCCTTGGAAGCCAAGCTGGGGTGCCTGGGGTTCTTGGCCCGCAGCACTTTGCGCACTTTGTCTGTGATATCGTCCACCTGAGCCTGGACACTCTTCAGGCAGATGTCTGACAGGGGGTTACAGTACTGATCAATCAAAACAGCACCTGCAAAAAACAAACTACATAAGAAACAGGACTTCAGTTTTTTCTTTGCTTGGTTTTGCCTGCTCTACATTCCAGGCATGCAGTGAGTGGTTGCAGCAGAACAGCAGAGCTCTGTGTTTGAAACCTGCAGTCATCTCCTGGATTTGTCACACAAAATGAGCTGATATGAGGAATTACCAGCTGAACTCAGTGTTCCCCTCTCCACCATGCTAAAAGGTATCTGTACCTTGAGCAGGAGCTGCTGGATCAGGCTTGACCAGCTCTGTGCTCACACTGCAGCCCCTGGCACCCACCCAAAGTACAGAGATTTTTATTCAGAGCCTGAAACAATGCCAGCTTCACTCAAACTGCCTCAGCTCTGATTTCCCTGTCACATCCTCCATATCATCCTTGTTCAGCATTTCCTTGTCTGCTGCATTCATCCTTCTCTTCCACACCTGCTCTCCATCTTACTAATACAACACAGAACAGAACAAGCTTTCATGTTCCTCCTGCCCAAGCCTCTGCAGGAAAACACTTCCTTTTCACAGAACCTTCTCCTTGGCACCACTGCTCTTTCCAAAGCCTCCTCCTGTTCAATCTTTGGAATCAGCTGTAAGGATTTTGCATGGACCATACCTCTTCTAGCCTCCTACATGGCTTTGGCAGCATGTCAATGACAGGCCTGTAAGCCAAGGAATTCAGCAGGGCCCCATGGCTTCTTTTTGTCCTCCCAAAGCTGAGCAGGTGAAAATTCCCAAAAAACTTCCTGCTGGTGCTCCAAAGGCACCTTCATGGCAGACGAATCACATGTATTTGTGACCCACATGACTAAGCCTCATAATTAATGTGTTTTTTTCCTACAAAAGGCCACTTTTTGCTTTCCCTTCTTGCCCTAACAGCCCCTTCTTCAAAGTCTATTGCATTAAAGAGTCAGCTTTGGTGTTACAGCCTCTTTTGTCCTCTTTCAGGGACATTTTGGAGTGTGTACCAAGAGGAAGGGACTCTTCTACAGCTCCTGGCAGCTTCTGAGCCATTCAGAAGACAGGAGAATAATCCACCAGACTGAGGACATGAAGAGCAGAAGCAGAAGACAGAGCTTTTTCTTTCTTAGCAGGTGTAAGTCCCCTCCCACCATGTGACTGAACTTGGATTTGTTTCCCACTAAAGTCCAGCACTCAGTTCTTGAGACACTCCCAATGCTCAGGCTGCAACAATTCCCTCTGCTTGCTCCCTGCCCTGATCTGAGGAGTTCCTAGGAAGGGGGATAGCAGGGAGCTGACAGGGAATCAGCTCAGCTGAATGCATCCCAGAGGCCAGAGCAGCAATGTCAGCAATTAGGATGTTGAGCCACAGCTCATTTTCCCAGCACCCTGCTCAAGCTTCCAGTGTTTACCATTTCTGCCTTCAGTGCAGGGGTGATTCTTCAAGCACACAGCACTGCCAGCACCTGATGTCACCCTGACATTTCGGTGCAACACTGCTGGGGGATGGGAAGGATTTAGGCAGATCCAAAACCCAACCTGCCAAGGGCTTGCTGGAACCTAAGCAAGGCAGGATCCTTGCAAGTCAAACCATGATGGAGAGCTGTGAGAGCTGTCATTAGGAGCTCTGGATGGGCCTTCTGCCAAGGACTCACCCTCCAGAAAGGACTGGCGCTCCGTGGGGCGCTGCAGATACTCCTTCAGGTTCTTTAGTATGTTCTGCTGCCGTAGGAAATAGAGAATTTTCTTTGCATAGTACTTCCAGGTGAGACCTTTCCTGCACAGTTAAACACAAGAAGAAGCTATTTATTTCCCTAAATAGGTATTTGAAGGGTGAACAGTTGGTTTAAGTTTTCCAGTGAATACGAGTTTACAGTTTAGGTTATTTTTTTTCCTCAACAGGCACTGTCACTGGAAGTCAACCTAAAAGGGGAATATTGAGAGGAATTTATCAGAAAAAGCCACATAGCTTGCAAAACATAGCTCCTATCATCTCCAATTTTCACCCCACCACTGATACATAATTCTGACAAGATACATTATCATGGGAAACAACACAGATCCTAATTAAAGGAGCTCAGAAATATCTGATTAAAATCCTATACTTTATTCATAAAACATTACCCTCTGTCTGAGTGCATCTCTCCAGAGCCACTCCTAAAGCATCCTCTCAGCCTTAAAAACAGACTGATGAGGGATATGTATGTGAGTGCAGTAGCATGAGAAGAAAAACAAAATTCCCCAGAGGAAAACCAACTCTGTGCCTGTGAAAAGGCAGGAGGAGCTCAACAGTTGGTCTGTAGATGACACAATTCCAAAACTTTTTACAGAAAAGCCCCATCACTTTCTAAAGCATGTCCATCCTCCTGGACAGCAGGACAATCAAATGTCATAATATTTTATCTTCTTCCAATAAACTGAGATTCTCAACAGGAACAACTGCTTTATTGGGATATCTTCCAGGGAAATGATTTAGCCTAATGCTCCTGAATTGCAATGACTACAGCTTAATCAGGGTGTAATTAGCATAAATTCTGCTTTATGGGGAGGCATTTGGCCAGTGCAAAGCCTCAAAAGCTTTTTAACCAGTTGTCAAATGAGAGATGCTCAGGCCCAGTTCAAATAGGGAAGGCAATAAAATGGATGGGGAAAGGCAAAAATGAGATGATTGCTATTCCAGTTGGGTTTTTTCAAGCTCTACTAACAGTCCCTCTAATCAAGGCTATTAGGCCCCATTAAGGACATTTATCACAGCTTTGTATCACATTAAACCCAGCCTGGGTAGGTGGTACCAGCAGAAAAACCTTCAAATAAAGCAAATAAAACCTTCAAATAAACTCACTCATCTTGCCCAGTGTTAATCAAGGTGATGAGATTATCCAGGCAGATAAAAAACTGGAGTTTTATTTACCACCTGTCTGAACAATTTACAGAACTACAAATTTTGCAGTGGCTGAATTCAACTCAGTTGCCTCTTTGGGGACAAAAATTGGACCAACCTACTCCAGCTCAGAAAAGGAAAGAAAAAGCTGGAATTTCACAGTACAGGGGTTCATGGTGGCAATCCTGAAGGATTCCTGCTTCCCTTTGGTGCTCTGGCCTAATCTTGTAAATCAGTTCAGCAAACTGATCCAGGCTTAAATCAAAAAGGAACAAGAGGATGGGAACTGCTTAGGCAGAGATGTGGGTGCCTGGGATATGCCCCAAGAGATGCCATGAGCTGGCAAGGCAATGAACAACAAAAAGCAACACAAAACCAGAGGATCTTCTTCTTGTGGGACAAGGTTTCCATGGTTTCCTCTGGAAATGCTAAATTTGTTCTGAAATCGATTAGCAAGCCTGGGGGTGCTTGTTTAATGAGTGACCAAGGGCAGAAGCTGAAGTCAGGCATTAACCAGGGTATTTTTCTCCTTGAACTGGTGAAAGAGAGAAACCTCTGCCATTTCTCAGCCCTCTTACCTTCCTTCCATGTTGAGGATACACATCAGCTCATCCTCAAAGAAATGGCTGGGGCACCCCAGAGTCTCAATGTCACTAAATCCATCACAGGGGACCTGCCAAGGCAGACAAGGAGTTATGCACAGCACAACAGATTCTCCCATAACTTCAGAAAAAGTCTCAAAACCACATTTGTTCAAATTTTTTTTAAATTTATGAAAGATCTTAAAAAAGTCCTGCTCCCCAAACACTGCCAGTCTGTACTCCTGGATTTATTACTCCATTGAGAACCTCAGGAACATCCTATAGCAATTCCAGCCAAATTCAAAAGCATTTAGGGCTGTGATGCTGAGTTCAGGACCAGCAGAATCACATTTATGCAGGGTGGGCACAAGCTGAAAGTGATTTTAAGGTGGAATCAGCTTCTGCTTGTGGTTGACTGAACCTCTCCACACACCCCCCTGTGCAGGAGACTCATCCTGGGTGAAGGAATGGAGAGGCAGGAGCCTTTATTTTTTGCAACAACCATTTCTGCATCTAAATTCAGAGCAGCTATTTTCTTCCAGAATCCAGAATTACTTTTTAAACTTTGGCTGAACTGTAAAAAAAATTGGCTTTCAAGCTTTTCACTATGGGATATGGGCTCATATATGGGTTGAAAGCTTTTTCCTCTCAATTCTGAGCAGGGAATCAAGCTGCAGTTTCTGGCCCCACAGGAGATGGTTCTCATCATGAGGCCTCTGGGTACTGCTTAATGGTCTCTCCTAGTCTCTGCATACATGATTAAAACAGGAGGAATCCAGGAGCTGCTTCTCCCAGTTAATGCTCTGACAATTCTCCATGGACAAATGTGTGACTGCTGCAGAACTGAGCAGCCAGGAGACACCAAACACCCACCTGGCCCTGCTGCCTTCCTTCTAAACAGAAGCCATAAAAGGGGGGCTGTTTAGTGGCTCCTGTGTGGAATTTTGAATTCAGCCAAACTTACAGGCAGCTTTTATGCTTTGTTCACAGAATTCCAGGCTGACCCACCTGTACAGCTTGCCAAAATCCACAGCCACCTACTAAGCAAACAGCCAAATAACTCCTGTTTCATGTGCACGTCAGTGTGAGACACCACATTTTCACCTTTTCCCTACTGAGCACAGACTCATCTCAGGGTCATGGCTGGAGAACTTCAAAAACACACTTTGCAACTGAGTGGCCCTGTTGTGCCTTGCTCCTGAACTCAAAGGGCCTGTGACAGCTCTCAGAACTCGTCCTTGCACAAGGTCTTCAGTGAAAATCAGCAGCTGTGCTTTGTGTCAACAAACACTGTGGCCTTCAGGATTCCTAGAGCCAGGGCTGAACCCCCAGCAAAAAGCAAAGAGCTTCTAGGGCTGAATGCAATCCCAGAGTGTGCTGCACTCCACACACCTCTGGATTTGGAACTCTCTTCCCTTTTGGCTGTGTTTCAGCATTTTCACATAAAGTCAGGAAATCCAAAATCTCTGACTGCACAGTTGAGGTGATGTGGAGAAGGGGGCAAGAAAACTAATGAAAAGTATTGATCACAATTGAGGAAGGTGAATCTTTGAATTATTATGGAATCATGGAATATCCTGAACTACCACAAGGATCATCTAGTCCAGCTTCTGGCCCTGCACAGACATCCCAAAATCCCACCACATCCCTGGCAGCGCTGTCCAAACACTCCTGGAGCTCTGTGCCCATTCCCTGGGGAGCCTGGGCAGTGCCCAGCACCCTCTGGGGGAAAAAGAACTTTTTCCTAATATAAATAATAATAAAGACTAAATAAACACATTTTTAAAAAGGCACCGTCCCCCCTTAAGAAATAAACAATTTTTGAATGGTTTAAGCATTTTTAAAGAAGAATACACCCTGGTGATGTGAATGCTCAGGCAGTGTTGAGGAACAGCCTCAAGCTGCTCCAGGGGAGGTTTAGGTTGGATATTAGGAGAAATTGATTAATTGAAAGGCTTGCCATTGGAACAAGCTGCTTGGGAAGTGGTGCAATCACTGTCCTTCAAAAAGTTCAGAAAATGTGAAGTGGGTGCTTAGGGACACAGTTCAGTGGTTGGACTTGATCTTGGAGGTCTTTTCCATCCTTAATGATTCAATTCATGATTTCATTAATTATTCTATCAGACAAATGGCCAGGCTGCTGCACACATGCATGAAGAGAGGAGGACTTACATGTTCTGAGAAGAACCTTTTGGAGAAGGAAGCCACAATCCTCTGTGCTTCCAGCCCTGCATTGTGCCGTGCCTTGTACTCCTCCAGCCAGCTGACACTGTCACTGTGGCTGTAGTACTTCAGCAGGGATGGCCACCTGCACAGACACACACAAATTAACAGCATCATTAACATTTCACATCCCTCCTGAATGACCTGAGGAGCTCACACAGTGCCCAGACACTGCCCAACTTTAAATTGCATTAAATTCCCTCAGCCATCAAAGCACAACTCCCTGATTGCAGCTGGGCATTAATGATTATTTAAAAGCAAGCTCTCCTGAAACCTTCAGAGGCTCTCACTCCAGGATTTCAATACCTAAACATCCTAAATGCTTCAGTTTTATAATTAAAAGAGTTTACCACAAGGAAGTGTCACATGTAAGCTGACCTGGCACTGAACAGAAGGGGAATTCTTTGTCCTGTGTTCTTCCTACCACCTCGGGGAGCTCATTAAAAGGCTGCACAAAACACAGCTCCCTCCACTGCCCTTGCTGGTGGCAACATCTACGGGAGGAAAACAGAATCCTGAAGTCAAATTTTGACAGCTAAATTGTGACAGTTTGGTTTTGAGATGAGAAATAACTGTTTAAAGGAAAAAAAACCCCTCCCAGCTTTTTTGTAAAAAAACCCCTCCTTTACTGAGAGTCAAAGTCCAAACATTTCACAGCTTACTCAGAATTTCAAGGTTCAGCTGAAAATCCAACTTCAGGACATGCTTTGGGGGCTGTCAGCAGCACCTTTCTGAATAAAGTGGGTGTGTGGTGCCACAACACAGCTTTGTGCCATAAAATATGTGCCAGGACTGCAATTCCTGCTGCTGTGAAGACACAAGATGGCTTGTGTGAGAAACATGAACAAGAACCAGCACAGATGGAAATATTTTGGAAAGAAAGCTGGGAGAAAGGGGTTTCTTTTCATTTGCTGGGGGTATTATTCCACATTTTGAAATGCTGCTCATTATTACTGGTTTACACAGAACATTTTCCTTCAGGTTGAAGGGTTGTCTTAGGTTCTTTTCAGGTTATATATCTATATTTATGTATTTAATTTGCCAAATACTGAAATCACTCCTCCTGTAAAATAATTATAGCCAGTGTCTAAACCACACCTGGAAGACATTTCACTGCTGGTTAATAATAAAACTCCCCTGCACTTGCCTCCACAAAATAAAGCCAAATAACCTCACATTACATAATAACCTCCCTCCTGATGAATCCCTGGCCCTTCAGCTACTGCTGAAATCCAGCCACCTCCCAAGAACCATCACAGTCCTTTATTTTGGGATGAGAAAGGAGAATTCCATGGGTTGGGAGAACAGTGGGAATTTTAGAAAGATGAAAGTGCCATTGCTCACGATGGAATCCAGCCAGGATGGCGAGGTCAGGGTGAAACCTCCTGCCAAAAACTCCATTATCAAGGGGAGAGGAGGAGAGCAGCATGTGCTAACCATCCACCACACCCCATTCCAGCTGCTGGATCCCAACCAGGCTGAAACTTGCAGGAACTGCAGCCCCTGCACTGGTGAAAGTCAATCCCAGAGCCACGGCGTGGTGGACTGGGGAAGCTGTAATTGTTCAGCAGCTTTTCTTCTCCTCATGAAAAGGGAATAATCCCCTCACTTGGGCTGTGCTGGATTTCAGGAGCCAACTGGCAGTTAGAGAAAGCAATTCTGCTGCTTCTCCTGTGCCAACACAGACAAAAGCAGGTAAGAGATGAGCAGGTGTTACCCTGGGGGAAACAAAACAGCAGCAAAACACATCCCAAGGATTTGGGTACGTGTGAGAACAGCTCTCCCCACATCCTCATGGATAAACACCTCTCTGCTGCCCAGCATCAGTCCTGAGATGGGTCTTGGCTGTTGTTTTGGGAGCTCCTGGAGGGGTCAGGGAAGCCAATCCACAACCCCAGTGCGTGGTTGCACTGCCAGAGTCCGGGCTGGACCTGGCAATGCAGGGGATCCACAAAAGGTGTGGAAAGGGCCACAAAACTGAGCTCTGGCCAAGGGGGATATCCTGCGAGCAGCAGGCTCAGCCTGGACCCTCCCCACGAGATCTGGGAAGGGAGGCAGCCTTGTGGAACCCCATGGAGCAGTGCAGGCCACCTGCACGGAGAAACTGCTGCTGCCCCACCCCTGGAAATGTTCCATGCCAGGCTGGATAAATCTGGAGCAACCCAGGACAGGGCACGGCGTCCCTGCACATGGCAGGGCGTGAAACGATGGGTTTAAAGCTCCCTTCCCACCCAGAGCGCTCTGTGTCCCCACCAGCCCGCCCGGAGCACCGCGGGCTCATCCAGCCCGGGAGGAAGGAGCTCAACGTGGGGCCGGGAAGGCACGAAGGGATCGGGCGGGGATGGCGGCACTTCCACCGCCCCCGGCACAGGCCACCGTCCCTGGTGCCGCTGAAGGCCGGGGGTG
>VZTT01024196.1:8768-25298 GCA_013400855.1 Buphagus erythrorhynchus
TCCCTCAGCATGCTTCAACCTCTCCTGCCTCCTGGATCCTTAATGTTGTTTCTCCCCATTCCTTTCATTTCAGGAGAGCATGTTTTATCATTTGCTGCCTGTGTGGGAAATGAGGAAATTGTGCAGCTGCTCATTGAAAATGGAGCTGACATTAGAGCTCAAGATTCTCTGGGTATGTGCTGTGGGGCTCAGTGAATTGCATAGTGTGGATGTGGACATTTTAATTCAGACTGTCATCTGTGCATGCAAATATTCTTCCCTCACTAGAAACAGCTGTGGGATGAGTGATATGAGGAAAATAAAAGCCATCAGCCCATTCTCAATCTTTGCACAGGGCTGGGCTATTCCAGATGCTTCATTCAGTCTGCTTCCTTCATAGGTAACACTGTTCTTCACATCCTGGTTCTCCAACCTAATAAGATGTTTGCCTGCCACATGTACAGCCTGATACTTTCCTATGACAGGAGCAAAGAGGGACCAGGGTCACTTGAACTGATTCCTAACAATGAAGGGCTTAGTCCATTCAAACTGGCTGGAGTTGAGGGCAACACTGTGGTGAGTTTGTGTGACATTGGTACCTCCGTACAAAAGAGAAATGGAGACCTTGAAATAACATCATTCAGAGCAAGGGAGTTTGTGCATGTTCTTAGTGGGTAGAAGACATGTACCAAGTTTTTTTCCAGAAGTCTTGTGTAGGTCCCAAAAACCCTTTAAAAGAAATTTCTTTATCCTAATGAAAGAAATGAGTGTTTAAAGAATAGATATTTTGCCCCAATTTTTGAAGCATTTGAGTTAAACAGTTATTAACAGACACATTTACCTCAGGTAATGTTTTGAAAGGCTCACAGCAATTATTGTCTTGGTTGTCTAGATTTCATTACTCTAAATATGATGCATGGGAAACCTCTTCAGGTACCCACAGGCATTTATTCATAGACAAAATCTTAGCATTTAATGTAAACCCTCATTCTTTCACTCACTGAAAAGACAAAGGTGGTTAGTGTTTCTTCTGTAGATTCCCAAGGGACTATTTTCCTTGTCACACCTCTTTTCTGATGTCTTGTAGAAGAGTATTAAGGTGTTTTTTCTAATCAACATGTATTTCCATCTGAAGTCTATTGTGAGGAACTATAACTGTGTCAAGTAACTTTAGTGGTTTGATCAGAATTTAGAGAAAAAATAATTCATCCTTTACATCAAGCATGAGCTAATAATCAAATAGGAATCTGAAAAATTTCTTCCACTTCTTAACCTTCTGTAATGGTTCCCAAGAGATATGAGAACCACAACAGCTACCAGGTTCAAGGAAAATATGTCATAATTAAGGGTTTTGTACAACTTTATTTGTTCTCATTGCAAATACATGAAATACTGGAAAGCTTCTGATATCTTTGCCCCTCTTCTTTTCTCCTCAGATGTTTCAATACCTTATGCAGAAGCGGAAGCAGAACCTCTGGTCCTTTGGCCCCTTGAGCACTGTGCTGTATGATATCACAGAGATTGACTCCTGGGCTGAAGATCAATCCTTCCTTGAGCTCATCGTATCCACCAAGAAGAGAGAGGTACTGTGGGCACTTCATGCGTTCTGTGTGCAGACCATGGTGATCATAGAAGGAGAGGAATGATGAGTTTGAAGGTTCAAGCTCACTGATACAATCCGTAGAGCAAGGACTTTGTACATGAGCTGCAGAGGATACATGAAGTATAGGGGTTTATTAATGGTCTGGCTAGATCTGATGCTTTATATACAGTTTCTTCTGAGGTGTGGAAATTGAAGGTTATTGAAAGAACTAGGTATGAACAAACTACAGAAAAGGGTTTTCTCTCACCAGGCTCAAAGATACACTTCCTGTAACTGTGATACTGATTAACTCTCACAAGATCCCTGTGAGACAGGAGTACATTCAGAAATCCTAAACTGGAGTGCATTTATAAACTACCCACTGTTATTATTCCCTTCATTTAACGACAGGTTATGACTCAAAACAAAGAGGGCAAATAATCTCTGCTGTAGGCTCAAAAGCTTGTAAAGGGATTAATAAGACAAAAACAGCAGAGTGTAATGGTGAGCTTTGATAGCTCTCCCTAGGACTTTCAAGGTACACAACCCTATCAGTTGTAATGACCTTAAATAATCCTAATAGGACAGGAAATGAATCAGAAGACACTTCAATTAGCACAGTTCTGCCCATCCTGTATTATTTCCACCTATCAAAATTTTAGTCAAACCTTTCTAACAAAAGTTTGAGCTTCCGGAGAGCTTTGCTATGGAGCTGCTATGTCTGTGGAGCTTTCATTTGCTCTTACATGAAATTCTCTAAATTTCTGTGAGTGGGGATATATATGGAAATCCAGGGAAAAGTAGTCCATGTTAAAAAATATAACAGGCTTAGAATTTGTCCACTTTAGAAGAGTAAACCATAATCCTAAAAAGAAAGCAGAATACTGGGCCTCTCTCTTATCCCAAAACATTCATATAGTGCATGCAGGTCCAAGAATCTTAATTTCAGAAGATAAGGTGTCCCCAAATATCAAGAGATATAATGGTTTATTTACCAGAATGCTCTTACATATATGCAATTGCAATTTTTTTGATGCATAACTAGTAATTCTTTTTTTGCACTTGATATATGTGGCCCAAAATGTTTCCTGTCTCTCTAGAAGAATGCCATGTGTGACCCAATCCCATCATCTCCTCCCAGTTCAATATTGGACTAGAGAAGCACCTTTAGCCCCCAGCCAGAAGCAGGTTCCTCTTGTGTTCAGGGGAATGCATACACATATAGATACAAAGATATATTTTCTGATCCTGAAGTGGTTAAAAAGTAAAAAAAATAGAAGGGAACTAAGCTATAGGAAGATTACAGTAATCTTCAAACTTGTATTATCCCTTTGAAAATTAAATTCACTCTCCTATGCAAAGAATTCTGGAATACTGACTTCTACAGAAACCAGAACACCCATAGGTAGATTCTCTCTCATGTGGTTTTGATCCTTTATGATATTTCATAGGCCTTTCAAGAGTTTTGTTAGAGTCATGTCCATTTATGGAAACATTCCTTGCACTTTGTGCACTCAGCAATTTTTGGCTGACTTAGAGGAAACAGGGCATTGTAGCAAGAGAAGGAAGACATCCAGAGTGCATTAAGAAGTTTTTCCTTAAAGCAACCCAGTCACAAAAATTTGACTCACATTTTCTTCTCACTTACTGCAGTGGTCCCCTAAACAACAGAAAGTAAGTCTAGAAATATTTAATAAAGTGTGTGGCTCAAATTCCTAAGTTGTAAAGTCTCTCCTACTTATGCTCTGTCAGTCTTATAGTATAAGCTGAAGGCTTGATATAGTTGAGTCAATTTATTATGCCCAGATAATAAGGCAGAAACTTAAAAGGCAGCATTTTTACATAAGCCATAGAGCATCAGACAAGTACAAATATCTTTTAGAAAAATGTTTCAGTTTTCTTATTTTAAAACATCTGATATAGAAACTTGTGTTGTTGTACTAACAGGAATATTCTGTCATCCTCAGTTCTATGTTCGTACACAGAGGACAAATTTATTCCAGTATCTAACACGCTTTTCTTGTACTTCCCACTGGTACTCAACAGCTGCTCTTTGCAGGATGTATTTCTTTTTTCCAAAGCTCTTTATTGTCAAACTGAGCAAATCCAAAGCCCACAAGAGCATTCTACTTTTGCAAAGTAAATTCAGTTTCGTAATGCTGAATAGGGCAGATGAGAATAGGCTCTTAACACTGCCTCAGGAAAGTTTGTGAATGCTGTTGATGAAACAATGCACTTTTGGCAATTAATTTCTTCTTTCTCTCTTTCTCAGGCACGCCAGATCTTGGACCTAACACCTGTGAAGGAGCTGGTGAGCCTGAAGTGGAACATGTATGGTCGTCCCTATTTCTGTTTCCTGGCCTTATTCTACATCCTCTACATGGTCTGCTTCACCATGTGCTGTGTCTACCGGCCTCTGAAACCCCGAACAGGGAACAGAACCAGCAGCAGGGACAACACAGTCTATGTCCAGAAAATGCTTCAGGTACTGTGACTGGAGGAGTCAGAGCCCCCATGGGGCAATTCCCATCTAACCTACTTAACTGGAAAATCCAAGCTTTCCCCAGTCCCCAGCTATTGCAGCTGTCCTCCTCCCCTCTTTCGGCCAGCTGACCTTTGTCAAGGAGCAATAGGAGGTGTGCTCCGTTCTTCATTGCTGGGGCTTGGCTGGTTCCTCTGGCATTTCCAGGTCTACTGATGTTCATCATAAGTAAAAATAGGCCTTCTCCCCCATCCTCTTCTAAAATTTACTTTCACTTTCTTTAACATTTAATTTTCATTTTCATTATTTTCATTTTATTATTTTCTTTTTTTTTTTTTTTCCAGGAATCATATGTGGAATATGAGGATGAGCTGAGGCTGGTGGGGGAGCTGATCACAGTCATTGGAGCTGTAGTAATTTTGGTCCTTGAGGTAAGAGAAACAGCTATACAGCTTCAAGTTTCATCAAGGAAGATTTTACTTGCCAGACAAACATGGATTTGTGCTCATTACTTGGTAGGGCTTATTTGCTTAGTCTGAGTGCTTCAACATAGGTCTGTGGCAATAGATATTGCCAACAGTATATATTAGATGAGACAGAGACTGTGACAGTGTCCTAAGTAAGACTCCAGGTGCGGAAGAAGCAATTAGAAGGAATGGTTGCCCTCTCAAATACTGTCTGCAGGGTAATCTATGGTTCCTGTTAGCACCATCCGTGGTCCAGCTGACTCCCAGATGTTGCTTCACCCAGTACCCTTAAATATTTATGTGTTTAGGGGTGCTGGGTAAAGTGATTTCTGTGCATAAATGGAGAAGTTTATACTTAATTGGAGATCAGTTACTCTATGGACTTGTGACAGGAGCCTTTCTCAACTACCCCTCACTTGATTTCATTATAACAGGAAAGAGAAGATTGAAACTTTTGTGAGAAAACTCAAAAGATGATGACAGGAAGAACTGAAAATAAAACAGGTCTTGTAAATATCTTTTTGCTGATAGGGTGCACTGGGGTGCATCAGGCACAGTGCAACCAGCTGACCAAAGGAAGTCATTGTCCCCTCTCTGCTCTGCACTGGTGTGACCTCAGCTTGAGTGTGGTGTGCAGTTTTGATTCTATGGTATGTTCCCGAAGGACAAGTCCTTCTTCCTGTGCTTAGTCAGGAAGTCACTCTGGGGCTAAGGCTACAACTAACACAGTATGAATTATAACACACTCCTTTGATTCCCCAAGAAGGTCTTTTTTGTCTGTGTTACTGAGGCACCTCTCTGGGACGTCTCTCAGTCTGCCCAAGCATTCTTAGATTTTTTTCAGCAATCTCTGTCTCATCCCAAGAAGGGCCCACCTGGCTCAACCATTCTGATTTTAAAGTAGCACAGAAATTGATCCACCAAAGGAGATGTGGCTGACCCTAAGAACCTGTGAATATTGGTGGTTGCCATGACATTTGTAGCATTATGGAAACTGAGTGCTTAAGTTAACAGGATGTCTCTCTCAGATTCCAGATATCCTTAGAGTAGGAGCAGCGAAATACTTTGGACAAACAATCCTAGGAGGGCCTTTCCACATAATTGTGTAAGTGCAGAACGTATTAAGTCTAACAAATATATTGTCTATCTATTTTCCCCACTGCTTCCTTTTGCCAGATGAGTCACTTTCTCCATTCTTTTAGAATATTCTTTCTCTGGATTTATTTCTCTTAGTGGCTTGACTAATACTTCCTTTACTGAACCTTTTTTTTCCTCTGTCTCTTCTTCCTTGCAGCATCACATATGCTTGCATGATCCTGGTGACCATGGTGATGCGTCTCACCAGCACAACTGGGGAGGTGGTGCCCATGTCCTTCGCCCTGGTGCTGGGATGGTGCAACGTCATGTACTTCGCACGGGGCTTCCAGATGCTCGGACCTTTCACCATCATGATCCAGAAGGTGTGAGACACAAACAAATACAGGGTGTCCTGGCATCTCTTTGCAGATAGGGAGAACTGTAAGAATACTTTTCCTCCCTCAGGACTATTTGCTTAATTTTTCATTAATTGTCAAAGGGACAAGTTCTTGTCTGCACAGAGCATTTTAGTACTTTCATGCTTTCTATAGTGCAAAGGTTTCCTTTAATTCACTCATGGTCTTAGAATCTGGACAAAGGTTTATACAGGGTGGCACTGTGACTGGGTGGAACAGTTGGGGCTCATGGTGGCTCTGTCTTTGCTCTACAGATGATATTTGGAGATCTCATGCGCTTTTGCTGGCTCATGGCTGTGGTGATATTGGGCTTTGCATCAGGTGAGTCTACAAAGAGAAAATAATCATATGTTACCCCTGCCAACTGCTTTGGTATGAATTAAGAGTGTGGGTTTTGATTTAATCTCTGATTGTCTGCTGAATAGCTGGAAAAACTGGTGATGATGTTCGGCTTCTATTTCTCCGAGCATGGTCACTTTCCCAGTACTGACTTCTGTTTTCAAACCATGGGTTTGGTTTTCACTTCTTGCACTTTCCAGGGTATTAGAAACTAGGATAATTCAGATAATTCTATATTTTTTAAAGTCAAGGTTTAAGAATATACTGCATTTATGATATTTGTCTGTGGAAAATTAGATTAACACACATAGCTTTGTTATATCCTTGAGGATTAAAAGATCACTAATTTGAGAAATAAATAGATAAATAAATAATCAAGGAAACTTCGGATCATTTTATCATGGAGACCAGTGATTCTAATTAGGGATTTGTCCTTGCATAGAAACACATGCAGGTCCTGCCCAGACCAAATTTTTTTGTCAGAATCTCTTATAGGATTCTGTTATTCCTCCTGGAATGGGATTCCTCTTGTTACATTCTCTCCTTTTTTCCCCTGATTTCTCTCTTCCAGCTTTTTACATCATCTTCCAGACAGAGAACCCGGAAAACCTTGGGCAGTTCTACAACTATCCCATGTCCTTGTTCACCACTTTTGAGCTGTTCCTCACTATCATTGATGGCCCTGCAAACTATGACGTGGACCTGCCCTTCATGTACAGCGTGGTGTACTTTTCTTTCGCCATCATTGCCACCCTCCTTATGCTCAACTTGTTAATTGCCATGATGGGTGACACCCACTGGAGAGTAGCCCACGAGCAGGATGAGCTCTGGAGAGCCCAGGTAATCTAGTTAAGGTGGGCATTCCTACCTTATTTCAAATAGCAGCTAGAAGCCAATCAGCCTTTCTTGTCCATACTGTGTCTCCCTAGATGTTTATTCCCTATGCATGGAATCTCTTGTTAAATAGAATTGAAGTTGCATTGAATTAAAGTTAAATTGAATTTGAAGTTTGCAAATCACATTGCTGTGTAACTGAGAGTTAAATTATAATTATAGGGATTGAATGAGGTGGGGATAGAACACTAGGTGATGATTACAGGAAGGCCAGAAATGTCTTTTGATCCATTAAAAGAAGTTGGCCTGACTGTCTTGGTCAAAAAGCAAAGAAATTCAACCAGTTCTATAGCTAATCAACAGGAAATCCATTTCCTATGCTTTTCTGTGAAAAAGCAGACAGACAAATGGTTAAATGTAGTCATGTGGCCACAGTGGCAAGTTCTGATGACAATTAAAGTGGGTCTAGATACTGTCCTCTTCTCTAGCTTGCAAGTAATTATCCTAATCATTTCCATTAAGTATAAAAGGAAAGAGATGGAACAGTGTTTTAAGACCTCCATTATTTCTTAAAAACATATCACAGTTAGACCTAAATCAGTGACTGCCTTATTTGAAATGGAGTATAGACTATATTTTTTTTTCCCTTAAGGAGCTGTAATGGAAGTATAGTATGGGTTGGTGCTCATGAGACTAATATTTTTGAAAGAGAGTCAGATTTTTTTTCTAATTCATCTGAGTTTTTTCTTTTTTCGATTCCAAAGGTTGTTGCTACTACTGTCATGCTGGAGCGGAAACTGCCCCGGTGCCTCTGGCCTCGCTCGGGAATCTGTGGGCGGGAGTTCGGGCTGGGGGACCGATGGTATCTTAGGTGAGTGCTCTTGGAGTGTGTGCATGTAAGGATCCAACAAGAAGAACCCAGGGTATGAATGTTAATAAATAGACTTTCCATTGGTCTAGGGAGTGTTTGAAGTGCTGTCCTTACAGAACATAGACCCTGATCTCTTTTTTGTCTGTACTGTGATAGACAAGCACTGTCATCCTCAGAAAGCTCTGCTGTGCATTTCTTGTGAAACCAGCTGATGCCTTCTCATCCAGTAGTCACATTGGACAGACCCCAGAAACTGCATGGGTTGTAGGACCTGAATTTTTCTTTCAAACTTCTTATAATGAGTATCAGTGAACTTCACTGCTGTGCTTGGTTGGCTGTCCCTGTCCCTTAGATACATGAAATGGCAGAGGCAGAATCAATCTATCAGGCATTCAGCAGCAAGGAGCTGCCCTGTGAAGGACTCAAAATCAGAAAAGGAATAATTAAAGTCAAAATTTCTTTCTCGTGTAAACCTAGTAAATATGTTATACTTTGCCATGACTGCATCAGGTGGCAAAGGCACAGGTCCAGGATTTCAGTTTAGGTGCTGAACTAAAGAACTGCCTATAGTCTAGATAACACTAAATTCCTCATTATTTCTGATTTTAATTGGTATTTATGCCAGGTGAGAAAATAATTAACTTTTTTGCATTTGCCTTTTCTAACTGTGACATCTTTTGCTGATAAATCCAGAAGGGGGAGCGGTGGCTATATGAATCATAGAATCATAGACTCATAGAATATCCTGAGTTGGAAGGGACCCACAAGGATCATCGAAATCCAACTCCTGGCCCTGCACAGGACTTTCTGCAGGTTTTGCAGACAAACTGAGCCTTGCAGATTTTCAGATTTACTGGGCAGAACAAGCAGACCTAAAGTGGTGCCAATATGCAACACTTTGAGTCCAAGGCATGGAATATAACAATATATTGCAAGAGCAATGTCCCAGAAATTCACTGGGAATAATTGGGAATGCCAATATTCATTGGATGCTGTGAGAAAAGATTGTTGCTGTGTTTTAGTTCTGTCAAATCACATGGGTATTCATTATATATGGGTGGGATAGTAATTCAGAAGACAACCTCTAAGTAATGTAATTGGTGGAAGTGGAGCAGTTAAATAAAGGTTCAGCAAGAGATGACATCCTGAGGCTAGCAGCCATAGAGTATCAGAGGAGGAAAGTCAAGAACAGAGAAAATAAATGAATATATGCATATATACAAGGTCTTCCAATTGCTTACAGCTGGCAAAATGGAAAGGGCAAATCACGACTAGGAAATGAGTTAAAGGACAAGCAACCATGGGTAGACAAAGGTACTGAAGTCAGTGATGGGGGATGAAGGTCTAGGACCTGTGCTAACATCTCCTAGCATCCTGCCTATAATCAGTTTCCTGTGCAGATTTTTCTGGAATATCTCTGTCAGTAGGCCAGTTTTTTGGAGGGGTTTTGTTGATAAACTTCCACTTTTCTACTTCATTCAGTTTATATTTTCTAATCCTCTTCCAGAATTGAAGACAGGGTTGATCCCAACAAACACAAGATGATGCGGTACACAGAGGCATTTAAGGCTCAGGATAGGGAAAACTATGACAAAGGTTCAGAAAAGCTGGAAACCAACGGGGACACCTTATGCAAGAAGGAACTGTCTGCTCTGTCACTGTCCCTGTCACGGAACACATCCAGAACTAGTTCTCACCGTGGCTGGGAGATCCTGAGGCGCAACACCTTCCGCCAGCTTTGTGGAGAGGTCGGTCCTGCCGTGGATGAGGAGGTCTATGATGTCTAATAAGCCTCTGTTTTCACTCCACAAGATGTGAAGTGGCCCTTTTGCCACGACAGTTGTCTTCTCCAGCTGTTCATACACTCCCCATCATGCCACACCACACAGTCAGCCTTGGAGAACTCTGCTGGTGAAGATTCTGTGAGCAGTTCATGACATCTGTGCTATGACAAAAGAATGGAATTTTTTC
The DNA here is from genome assembly GCA_013400855.1 of Buphagus erythrorhynchus. NCBI lineage: Eukaryota > Metazoa > Chordata > Aves > Passeriformes > Sturnidae > Buphagus > Buphagus erythrorhynchus. Next base: position 18,787 of record VZTT01024196.1, read on the forward strand.
TCTTCTACTTATAAGCGTCTCTGCAATTGCACTGATATTTGTACCAAGCTGGTGGGCTTGTTGAGCTATGTAAAGCAAATGATCAAAATAAGCCTGCAATGGGATTTCATCCATTTACAATGAAGTGATCAGTAAGCCCTTTTCCAGACTGTTACATAGAGTATGATCTTCCGCATCCAGTTTCACAAAATTGCAAGGCTCTCATAGCAAAGAATGACTGAAGTTCTGATTTATGATTTGATACAGAACAGAAGAAAACCCCAAACTCTCTCAAACCCCACAAACCCTGTAACTGATCTCAGGAATGAAGGTAGTTGTTGACACTGTGATGATTGAAAAGGACTGTAACTGCTTAGCTTGCATTCAGCGCCTGACAGATTTTGCCTTCTGAAGAAAGACAGTCTCCATTAACTGCAGATTCAACAGTCTGATTTCTGGCTTAGCAGGACTGTTTTGGTTTTGGTTTGGTTTGCTTGTTTGGATTTTTTATGGGTGATGGATGTTTTTGCTTGTTTAATTTTTTGTCACATGAATGCACTTCAAGCTTTTGAAAAGAAGTGATTGCTATCCCGGGGACGATTCTAGATTGGGAACTTCTTTTCCAATTGAGAGAGTGTATGACCTGGTTAGGTGACTTTCAGTAGTGTGAAACTTCAGCAAGAGATATTTATCTCTCAAGTAAGCTAAAGCTGGTCTTTTGTTTTTTTTTGTGGAAGAATAGGTTTCTGAACCATAGATCCCTGACATATAACTGAGCCATCAAGCTTGAGTAGTGAGCTCCTATTTAACACAGAAAGAAATGGTGAGGAGATTTGGATAGATGAATGACAGCCACTGCGGAGATAGTTCAGAAACTGATGCTCTCTCTTTCTCTCTGTCTCTCTCTGAAAGTCTAAAACCATCCAAAACAACTGAGGCATCCACACAGTTCCCTTCCAGGCATTACACTGTGCCAGTCTGCCAGTTTATGATCTGCCTCAGACAACTTTTAGAAAAATGAAGAAATGTTCAGAGAAATGGACAGTAATTTCAGGGTTTTTTATATTCTCAGGAGTGTGGAGTTTCATTCCAGTAGCAGAAGTTAAGCAGAAAGCAATCCACGGTCTTAACATTTCCTTCCAATAGTACTAGTAACAGCAACTTTGTTCTTTAAGAAATTAAAGACTATTATCTAGCACTAGGCTTTGAGCCAGATCACCCTGTAATAATCAAAGCAAACAATGAAAAAGCTGAATCCAGTGGATTTTTGATTGTGTTGAAATATCACTGCAAACCTCTCCTACACCTTCTCGCTTATAGGTGCTGTAATGAGTATCATGATCTTTGCAATCATGTGTATTTATTTAAATGTCCACTTTCTCTTACTTGAATGCTTTTTTTTTTTTTTTTTGTGCTCCAATGGAAGACAGACAGAAGGCTGTCACTCTGGAATTCAACTGTATGCTTTTGAGCTGTCTAATGTTACTAAGTTGAAGGTGTTGCCTGGTCTCAGTCACTAAAGTGCTGTCAGTCCTTCCCAAAACCGTTGGCCTTTACACTGGTGATCTATGGAAATGGGAGCAATGTAGTACATTAACCAGAACTGTGAAATGTTGCTCTGATTGTAGATTAATTTTATTTCATGGTGAATAGGCAATAGCAAGAAGGGGACAACTAATGATTTCCAGATCCTATCCCTGGCCCCAAATATAGTAGAATTTTTACTAGTTTGAAAACCACTGAAATACAATTATGATGGAACCGCATACTGTCATTTCTACAAAAGAATTCCCCCTTGTGACAAAATAATAATAATAATGGTAGTTTGAAGTGCAAGCTGTATAAGCCCTGATTCTGATTTTGCATTCTTCTTCATTGCTATAAACATTGAGAAATTTGATCTTAGAAATTAAAACAACACTTTGACATGGCAGGAGGCAGAACATAACTCAGTTACCAATGCTAGGCCTATTTTTGATTTTGGTATCTGCTCTCCAAGTGCCTTCTTTCATAAAATTGCATCCTGTGATACTTAGCTTTCAAACTTCCTGCACAGAACCCCTGCAATCAACAGCATCAGAACTGTGTGATTGATTTTCTGACTTTGGAGTTGCCTAATGTAAATTGGATAGAGAATCATAGAATCATAGAAGGAAGGGACCTTTAAAGGTCATGTAGCCCAGAAACTGAGCAGGCACATCTTCAACAGGATCAGGTTGCCCAAAGCCCTGTCCAACCAGCCCTTGAATGTTTCCAGAGATCGTGCATCCATCACCTCTCTGGAAAACTTGTTCCAGTATTTCACCACCTCCATTGTAAAAAAATTTCTTACTGGCTCCTATTGGAATTTGACTTTCAGTTTCCTAAAGTGACTTGCATATTTAAAGAAAACAACGCCGTGGAAAAAGACCTTGTGCAAAAGGAGGCAGAATATTTTACCAATAGTAAGTTGATTCCTCAGTCTTTTGTTGATGATCAATGCTGCAGAACATTTTTAGAATAATTTTATTTATCTGTCAGATAAATGGCTACAGAAGAAAACCAGAGGTGTGGAAATTTGGCAGATATAATGGGCACACCAGTTGTTGGAAATATTAAATTTAATACTTAAATGTGGAATACCCTACCCTCTTTCATTTGGACATATATACATGAAGTGCACCCTTGTGAATCTCAGCTGATGAAGTAATAGGAGGCACTGGAATAAACTTTGAGCTGTTTCAATGCAATCTGGCTCTGACTCAGCAACAGCAGTGACTGCAGTAACATGGAGGCAAAGCACTTTCACTGTAATATTCTGCATGAATGTGCTGCTTCAAGATTTGCTTCAAGTTTTGTGCTTATTGATGTAGTTATATCCTAAAATTCTGCAACAGTATTGCTGCTCCTTGCTGTCGCAAGGTGTTTTCCTCTCCCTCCTAACAATATTGCAATGATTGCAAAGCAGACATTCCTCCCCTCCCTGAAAGTGCTAACCTCAAACTGTCTTCTATGTTACTGAAGTTTATGATAATGTGATAAGAATGAATGTTTTGATCCACTTGCTTGTAGTTAAATGAGATCTATTTTGCTGACAATAAAAATATGGAGTATCTTGACTGCTTCTTTGTGCCTAAAATAACTATCAGGAGCCAATTTTTGTGTTTGCTTCTCTAGTAGTTGACAAATTGTTTGTATTGTCACATATGGGTCCACACTAAATTTTTTTTATTAAATCTGTTGTTCCACAGCAATCCACTTCAGGTACTTCTTTATACAAAGTTTGTATAAAGTTCCAAATACTGATTTCTGGTTCAAACTACGAATTGTCAAGGCCTTGTTTTTTAAAGTCATTGAGAGTTCAGTGAAAACTGCAGGACAGTTCTTCTACAGAGAAGAAGTTGTGTTCTCATGTTCGTGGAATGATGTATGCTGGACAGTGAGGCAACTGTCTTTGCTTTTTAAATGTCCCAGCATTTAAATCAAGCTCTCAGCTGTGCACTGAGAATGCTCTGGCAAGAGTTGTGTCCTGCCCTAAGAAATCTACAATCCAGGACAAAAAAGTCGTGAAGATATAAGCAAGCATCTCTGAGATGGGCCATATGAAAACCCTCTGGTCTTGCTACTCTTTTATGCTCAGTTGATAATTGCAAATTGTTTCCTCTCTGTTGCTCCAAAAGCAGCACGCTCCACCTTCTGCATGCATGAAAACCTTGTCCTTAGAACACCTTCCTACTCATTAATCAAATGCATTGGTTGGCTGAAGTTCTCCTTTTGTTGCAAAGAATTAACTGAGACTGTATGTTGGAAAGAATCAGGACTAGGAAAGAAAACACTGCCCTGTAAGATCAACCAGCCTATAGTACCAGAATGAATGATTCTTTATAATCTCTGAGAAGTTCTAAGTTAATCTAAGAATTTTAATATAAAATATAATTAAATTCAAGCTTCCAGGGGGACAATATCTGCAACACATACTAATCCACTCTTTTATTGGTGTAGTCAAGCTGCTCTGACAGCCACTTGGCAGCACCATATTATGCGTTGCTCTGTCTGTGTCATGGATGGAAAACTGAGGAGAAAGTTCTTGCTTCCTAGAATTCCCAAAGACATAGCAGGGCAAATAATTAATTTCTTTCCACTTCAAATGAGAGATAATAAAATTACAAGAATAGGTTTTACGGAGGTACAAGGCACACGCATCTGCATTTATGCTCCTTCTGTACATGGATGTCCATAATGCTTCCTTGTATTATCTTTTATGACAGACATGAAACAGAATCCAATGGATTCAGATGAGAGTTGGGTCTTTTTCCAGGCTTATAGTCCTGTTAATTTGCTTGGTCTCCTGGGGAAAGTGCCCTGGGCTGTTAAAGCAACAGAGACTGGCTCATTCTAACATGATACTCTGGAAATATTGCTGAGATGCTTGAGAATGCCAGCATGCCTCTTCCTCCGGTGTCTCAGTGTTTGGGACAGGCCTCACCCACTCCCACTGGGAAGACTGTACAATATTCCGCATATGAAATAATCAGGAATGGATCATAAATGTCAATGTGCAAGAGGTCAGCTTCATAGAATTGTGTCAACAGCTGGCATTGGCTGTGGACAGCCTGCCCCCACGTATCAGGGTATCGATCTTCATTCTAAAGCAACTGACCTTTAACAAATACTCATCTCTCTGGGGCGGGGCTGGTGGAAGGAGTGGCTCACCAAATAGCAGATGGTGATCCTAGCTGCTCTCCTGGGCTTAAAGCATAATAGTTTCAACATGGTCTGGTGGAATCTATGCTGAAAGAAAACACGTAGTCAGTCCAGGTTTTAGGTTGCGCTAAGATCTTTAGCCACCACCTTTTCACAACCAGCCTCAACGCTCTCCTCCTATTCTCTGTGAAGGGCAAGGATAGGATATTTTGAAATGCTTTTTACATATGGTACCAATGCTTTTCCACCTCTTCTTCACTTCAAACAGGAGTTACCATTTTTGACTTTGTTCAACATTTTTCCTTCAAGATTACTTGATGTATAACGTTGAACACTGTTCAAGTAAAGCAAGAATCATTGAAAGTGATTTTTGAGCGTTTTAAAGATGACTTTCCAGTATCAGTAGTTGGTGAACAGGGTCCTGGGAGAGCTCTGAAGGAGCATTGCCTTGGCAAACTACAAAAGAAATCACAAGATGCTCTCTTCTTGACACATCAACACAAATGATCTAGTATCAGAACTACCTCCTCATAATGCACAATAGGTGACCTATATAAAGACAAATATATATGAATTCTGAAAAGTGAGGGCATTTTTGAACCATAGCACAACTGATCACTAATAAAAGGAGAAGGATAAAGTGATGTAGTCAAGAACTCAATATCTTCTTGGGAAGTTCTATTCTAAAATCTTATCTCTCCAGCACTTTCCAAAGATTTGAGTCCAAAGATTCAGGCATATAATTGAATGCTAAATTAATAAAATCTTTATATTTAATTGTGCCTGCATATCAGTCACCATCTCTCCAATTGACTGGTCAGAAGATATTGCTAATATCTAATGAAATAGATCCTTTAGTTTACAACAGTTGTGTCTGTGTTGTTGGTCATAAGTGGTTCTGAGAGCAATTTTGATGATCTATGCTATGCAATACTTCCTCTCGATGTGTATTTGTCTTCATATTTTAAATACCTCTTTATCTGGATTTTCTTCAGTAGGAAGGAAGGAAGAAGTTTTCTGTTTCTGTCATTCTCTTTCTTCACTACTTCACCAGCTCCTTCCCTAAATACTTTCATATAGTTCTTTGAGTATGGGATAATCTGACAATTTGTCTTTTAAAACTCGTTAGTTTGAGGCCACTGCCTGACAGGAAAAGATAAGATCAAAACTTTTCCTTCTTTTATTATATGGTAGACTTGCACACTGCTTTTGGGGCTTTTGCAGCTCTGCAACAAATAAGTTCCCTTCCCAGCATCAGATTGCAATCTAACACTGAAACTAACATTCATAGCCTGTTAGAAAATGAGACTTTAAAGAAAGATATTTTCCTTGGGCTAAAATACAGAAAAAAAATCTCAAAATTGTGAGATATTCTTCATAGCTTGCAAGTCAAAGAAACCTAGAATTTACTTGTCTGTGCAGCACCTCTACTCATGCCCTGAGCTCTGTGCAAAAGGTATGAAAACTAGTACAGTCAGCATGGGCCCATAACAAAAAGTAAAGGAATCCAATTTTGAAAACCCTGAAATTAAGACAGACATAACTGCACCTGCTGTAGTACAGACTGTGTATAGTAATATACTAAAATGGTGATGCCCATGGGAACAAAGGCATAATAATTCTTTTCCCACAGCAATGGGAAAAAAAGCTACATGTCTCTCCTTCAATGGACTGTTATTCAGAGTGACATTGCTGAAGGTCAGGAATTAGATAGATCACCAATTTACAATACAGTTTTTCATTATCATCTTTGCAGACTCCTAACCACTGAAATCCATTTAAAGGTCTGTGTATATATGATCATTTTTTCAAGACACTTATACCCAAGGTCTCTTTTGTTTATGCAAAGC
>VZTT01024201.1:0-23869 GCA_013400855.1 Buphagus erythrorhynchus
AAAAAAAAAAAAACCAGGAATTACTCTCCCTGTGACAAGTCCCCGAGGTTAAACAGCAAGAACTACAAGCTCCACTTCTCCTCTTTTTAATTTCTGGTCATCGCCACGCAGGAAAGTTCTGGTTTTGAGAGATTAACAAATACAAGAGGAGCATTGCTTGCAGCCAACCATGTTTCTGTTACCAGTGGAATGCTACAAAAGCTGAACCAAGAAGTGGGAGCTAAAGATTGAATTATTTTCCAGAGAAAGACCCCAAGGTGACAATAAAATTTTTTTAAAAGGCATCTAACTTTAAATCAACAGCATCACTTTGCTTTAGTATAAAATAGCAAAAACCAATACAAATTTTTAAGCAAATTTCCACATTTATGCTCAACTGCCAAGTGCAACCTTCCCTCCAAAAAATGTTTATATGTCACTGCTGAGGCAGATCAACAGTGTTATCTGCATCTTTAAGAAACAGGAAGTTTCTCCAAAAAACTAGAGCTGGAAAAAGTCACACAAATGGTGTTTACATATGCTCAGATATTCAGTACAGCTCACTTTGCAATACAGAAATCAATAATATTTCAGGAGACATGTTTTAAAGTGTGGCTGAATAAAGAACTAAATTCTGAACATTTACTTTATTGCATAAGTACATCTACTTCCAGGAAGCTCTGCCTCTGCTAATACCCTGAAGAAAATAACAGTACTTTATTTAAATGACTAAATGCTACCATGGCATCTATCTAGAGCCAAATACAAGGTTGGCTGTTGTTTAGTTTTTAATTACATTTAAAATTTTGTGGCACATCTCTATGATCAATATTTTAGGTTACCAGATGGAATTCTAAGAAAATCAATGGAAGTATTGCATTACAAGAAGCATTAAAAAGGGTTTACCAGTCCCATGATTTTCAAACTCCAATCTCTGCTACAATTAATCCATTTTTGTACCTACTTGTAAAGTCATATTTAAATTCCAGAGTATTTTCATCAGTAAAACATCCAGTGACTGACTGTCAGTGCATAGAACTTGCTTTTACTACAATCTGCTGGTAGTAATCTGTAAATAGGCTTCAGAGGTCTGACAAAAATCCTTATTGATAGTTCTGGTATCAGTCTTTTATTGAACTCCTTCAATTTTCCAGCTGACAGGGAAATTTGACACTTTGTCCTGAACAGCAACTGCAGGATGTCCCCTGCCTGCAAAACCAACCACCACCTCCCCAAATCCCAAACAAGTGTTTTTTAAAGGAACTGCCAACTCCTGATAAATTAAAATTTAAGTTACTAAGGCAATTCGTTAAGATATTCCCCAGTAATTCTGTCTCAACATTTACTGCGTATTTTACTAAGGAAATCTTTAATAAGCATTAAATTCACAGTTGACTGCTGAATTTTCAGCAGGTGAAGACACCACACTGCAGCACAGAAGTGTGTGTAAACAGTTACTATTTCAAACAAAGGGCCACAAATGGCATTTTATATTTATTTTCATATATTCTCAGCAACAGAATAAAACAACCCCCAGTCATTGTGTACTTCAGTGATTTTTTCCTTCATATCCCACAATATTTTTGATAACTGGATTCCTTTCATGGGTACTTTGAGTGATGAGAGTTTAAAAAGTCTTATTAACACAGTTTCAAACAAACTTGTGCAAACATACCAAATACCAAAACAAAAACAAACCAACAAAAATAACCCCTTACCTTCCCATATTTGCTAAACAGATTCTTCAGATCTGTAGCTCTGGTGGTGGAAGCCAATCCACTCACCCAGAAGTTTCTACCAGAACTGCTAGCACTGCGACCTAGTTGGGAAAACAAACAGACAAAACCAAAACATACCCCAAATCCTAATTATTTGGATTAATTACTTGAATCGTTATGTGAATTAAAACAGAGCAGGATCACAAATCTTTAATTTTTTAAAATGACAGAGCAAGTGAAATGAATTGTGTGATTCTCCTCCCATGATTTGCTTTGCTGAAAGTAAGGAGCATTACAAGTCCAAAAATTTGGGTGGAACTACAGGTTTTGATACTCAATATTTTATAACATTCTTCAAGAAAGCAACTGGATTAGGGCACCTCTGAATTAATTGAGGCCCTTCAAAATGTGCCAGGATAGATCCCAGTAACTTACAGAAGACAGAAGCCCTGCAAGAGTTGTGGGAACTGTGTCTGCACCCCATGTGTGCTCATGTCTTGCCTTTTTATCCTAAGTCCAAGGGAATGCTGATGGGATGCAGAATTCCTCTCAAGGAGAGCCATTCACCCCCAAGGAAATGTCTCTGTTTCTGCCCACACAGATCCACAGTTGGGATATGGAGTCTGACCTCAGCTCCAGGAGTTAGGAAAGATCTGACCTGCTTTGACCATGCAAGGATTACAGAACACCCAGTCAATTCTGCATGTCTGCTGCAAAAGTGATTTAATAAATGCTAATGAACTTGCCAAGTCTGAACACTCAACATCAAGTGATTAAAGAGGGAACTGAACTCCAAGGTTCAGAGTTTGCATGAAGCACTTACACAAGGATATTGTTTCCAGTCTCCTTTGAAATGTCTGTACTGTCCTTCTGTCAGTCTGGGCAGTTCCAAGGCCTCAGTGAAAGGGTTTCACTCCAGCTCCCTGCTTCCATACTTCTGTTTTAGTTGGGTTTTTTTTGGTGATATAGGGAATTTTACAGAACCTCTTTCATTGAGGGAAGTAATTTTCCACAGAACCTTTCCAAAATGCTATTTTATTTGCATTCCATCTTCTACTTCCTGATAATTTCAGTCACTTGCACAAGTAACTGAGAACATAGTTATTATTATTTACACAAGTTTCCCAGGGAAGGATGCAGTGATTTGTATCAATCTCTTACCAAAACACCCAAAAAGAGGTTTTTTTGTATAAAGTGAGTACACACCTGCCATAATTTATCTCACAAGTGCATGGACAAAGGTATGTCATGCACATAAATACATGGGAGATGCATTGTCTTGGTGTTTCAAAAAGCTGAGCCAAAGGCTTTGATGATTTTACTCCACACATTTCTACAATTTCAAAATTACTAACTCCAGCTAGTCTGGAACCAGAATCCTGGAGAAAGAAGAAAGTGCTCGTTTTTCTCTTTTCTGCTATTCTACTGATGAGTTTTTTACGATTTTTAAAACTATGTTACTGCCCTTTTTGATTAAGGATTGATCAACCTTAATGTCTCCAGGTATTGCCCATAGAACTTTAAAAAGTGCTCCTGTAATGATTCTGAACTTTTAAGACAAAGAAATACGGGGACTTGAAAATATTTAACTTAGAAACAAGAACAATGCAGGTATTGGGAGCCAACCATCAACACTGCAGATATCTTTCAGATGTGCACCCATCAACAGCCAAATCCAAAGGGTGAGCTCATAAATTTATTTTTCTGCACTCTTTTGTCACAGTTTTTAGAATTACTGCATGGAATATGGAAAACTCTTAATCCTAAATAAAATCCTTTCATACAGGTGGGCAAATAGAAATGTATGAGTCAGAACTGACTTTATACTGGTTCAGGTTCCTTCTGGCTCAGTCACTTTGCTCTGCAGGCAAAGAATGTTAGAGTCAAGCAGCTCCCACTGCTGTTCACTAAGCCAGAACATGAATAAAACAAATGTTATGGAACACAGCACATCCATTGCAGAGAGGGATGCAGGAGCAAGGTGGTTTCAAACCCTCAAGCTCCTGAAGGCTGCTCTGAAAGCAAACTCAGGGAAGAGTTTTCAGAGTCCACAAAAATAATACACTCAAGTCCTTAGGTAAAGGACAGCATGCACAGAAAATGCCTTGAAATATTCTCAAATAAGAGAACTTGAGATTACAGACTGGAAGCAAGAGGTCAATTGACCCTAACAAGGGTCAATTGTACCTGCAAAAAGGTACAGCCCAGGATCTTGGAAAAAGCAGCTGACAGGGAGGAGAGTCTGGGATGTAAAACCCAATTAAAACCAATCCATTTCTTCCTGTCCAGTTGGCAGTGAGACCTCATAATGAGTTTCTTGATTTTTATAGGAATTGCTGGAACTTCCACACTTAAAAAGTGCTGAAGTACCTGCCAGCAGGATGTAAGAAGAACAGTAACAGTCAGATCTAAATTTTCTGCCCTGGGCAGGCAGAAGAGAACAGAGAGGCAGGGTGAGCTGCAAAGACTCAGCTACCTGCTCTTTTAAAAGCAAGAAGTATGAAGGCATCTTACACAGATTTTCTTCTTGCTTATGATACATATTTGCACCATAGACAGGATCTGTGTGGACAAAGATTTAATAAAATCATTATAATTTCAAGACAAAATTAAGCTGTAATATCTGTGGCATTTAGATATGTGAATACTGGATCCCAAATTACTTCAGCAAAACAGAAAATGGGAAGGAGAATTCCAAAAGTATAGTAAAGCAAACACAATTGCAAAAGGTTTCTGACTCACTAATAGCTGTTAGTGGGAATCTATGCCAAATTATGCCAAAAAAGGCATAATTGCCATGTATTAACATCAACCCTCAAAAATCAAGATACAAACACAACAGTGCAGTGCACATGTTCTGAAAAAATGCATAAAAGGAAAATACTTATTTTGATATTAATAAGAAAATGCAGAAAGAGGTGAATTTATGTTATTTAACAAGTGCATAGATTGCAATTCCTACTGAAATAACCATCCAAGACAAAGAGCTACCCAAGCAATCACTGAAGTTTTACATCTGAAAACAAACATACCTTTCTCATCTTTTGAGATTATCTTTGTATCTCTGTCTTCCTCAACAGGGCTAAAGACAAAACACCACATTATTCAAGTCAGAAAGAAAAGTGACTAAATATAAATTATTAAAAAAGCTAAAATTAAATACCTACCAGAAAATATGTTGCAAACGAAAACACACCTTTGTATACTGGATTTAAGAAATCTGACAAGAAATAATGAAGTCAGATTCTTAAACAGACTTACATTAAGAAGATGATTACAAATAAGAGTAATTTGGGAAAACAACCTTTGAAGGTTGAGGAAGGAAAAGAAATCAAACCCACTGCGTTTAAAAAAAATAAAAATATCTGCACATGGAGAAATAAAAGAGACCTTTAGGAATAGGCTACAATTTCATCAGTCTCGGAGGCCAATTGAAGGAAACAGCTTATTCGCATCACTTAAGGACCAATGATAAAAGATAGCATCTGGTCTAGAACGGAGAAAAAACAAACCTCTTTTTCTGATCACCGCCCTCACTGGCTGAGGACTCTTTAGTGGCAGGGGAAGATTCCTCTGAATTAGCTTTGTCTTCTGCTCTCTTGCCATCTTCTTTGCTACCTCTGGCTTCGGCACCTGCGCCTTTCTCCGCTGTCTCCCCACTAGAGGCTTCCAGGCCTTGGGAGCGTTTGCTACTCTGATCGCTTAGGGTCTCTACCACTACACCTTCAGAGTCCGGGGCCTCTTCCTCGGGGCTCTGTTCACTTGTCTCCCCTTTTGCTACCACTAAACGCTTTGCTTCCTTCCTTGCCAAAGCTTGGGCCGATTTGCTGTCCAAAGCTAAAGCATCTTCCTCCAGCTGAGCGGCAGCGAGAGCGTCCTCTTCCTCAGCCAGCCTCTTGCCTGGCCCCGCGTTACTGGCTTCCTGCGCACGCGGCCGCTCCGCTTCGGGAGGTTCTTCGTTAAGTAGCTCAGATTTACAAGTTTCCCCCAAAATGTCGANCTCAACAGGCAAGAAAAATGCCCCCACAGATTTTACAAAAAACTTCGGGCTCAGCCTTCATATTCTTCAGCAAATCGTTCAGCTCTGTTTCTTCTCTAGTTAGCTTCCAGAGTCCGAGATGCTTAACTGAACGTATCAAGGCACTGAGAGTTCAATTTTTAAATTTCTGTGAAATTCTTTTAGCAGAGACAGTCCAACATGAGAACTGGGCATCTTCTGATGGTGCATGAGTGTGTTTTGCAGTCCAGAAAGGGAAAAGTATCTGTATGAAATTTCCATGAAGAAACTCTCTTCTTTCTTCTGTATCCAGTAACTAATCTTTACATTTTAATGCCCTACAATATCTTTTTACTGCTTTCACTGCTCTCTACTTAGTAACAGAGTTAAGGTGTGTGCAATATCACAAGATCTGTTTACAAGTAGAATATTTAGCTTTTAAAACTGTGATTAAACTTCTCTAAATCCATTTATGTAGTTTAACAGGTTTTTAAACCATTTCTTTTCACTGGAAGTATTTCAAGCATCACTTCACAGATCTGGGGATATGATTGGGTTTCCAATCTCTATGACCCTGCATGATCTGGATTGTCCATTATAAAAATAATGCAAATTATGTTTGTTTGCTTGGGTTTTTTAATAGTTAATGGTTTAAAAAGTATTAGTTGAAAAGACAGGAATATGTTTTTCTTTAACAGTACCTGGCTCCAAGTGTAGCTTCTCCATTTTCTGTTTAGGAGAAAAAGACCACAGAATGAGGATTTTATAAAATGTATTTTCTAACACAGAATAGTAACAACTCCCTCCCCAATCCCAAAATTTAAAACTAAACAAATTCATCTACTACATTTAGCTTTTTTTTTTTTTTTTTTACCATCCACTGGAAATGAGTATTTTATACAGGTAACTTTTCTGACACATTATAGCCAAATCAAAATATCAGCCACAATTGCATTCTTTCAAATTATATAAAGAGACTGATAAAAGTATCTTTGTGTATACCACCACACCAACTACAGAGTAGAAACCAAACCCAGCTACTACTTCACACAATTGTGGGAGAGAGAAGAAATTAACAGTACAAGACCCTTTTTATCTGCCATAAAGTGAAGGAAATCTTGAGAGATGACTGAAAAGTAGGGAAAAAACCTCAAGGCACCCTCAATTCACACACGTGCTGAGTAAGGTCATGAATGTCTTGGATTCTGTTACAATTTCATATAATGGTCACATTTTTCTTTTTTTTTGAGCAAATATTAACAATACAACATACAACTATGAAATACAGCTACATTTTCAGTTTACCTTCATTTCAATTAAATCAGAAGAGGAGGCTTCTAAATTGTTTTCAATTTCATCATAATCTTCCTGAAAGAGTAAGAAAGGAATGAAAGCATTTTTTACCAAAAGTAGCTTAAGGATAATACACCTGTATTTAATTTTCCCTTACAAAAGAACCAGAAATAGCTTAAAGTTTTTGACAGATCTCAACTGCTACTTCAGAGTGTGATCCAGAAATAATGAGTAACGTGTAAACATACCTGATATTTAAACATCTTTCTCCAACTACTTTTCATTTTAATTTCAACAGGACATTGTCTATTTCAAAGTTATTCTTAGAGTCTTATTTCACATTTCTGTGGGTTCTGAACGTATTTTTTTCACTTTCCCACTTTTTAACTTTAGTTTCTAAATGAAAAAAACAAGTTAGAAATGAAGCTGACTTAGAATGAAGAACTCTTCCAAACTGAAAACATATCCCAAAAATCTTTCTTCTTTAAAAAGCTGGGGGTAAGATGCAACCAAAACTCATTGGTCACATGAGGTTAATTTACAGAACACCACAGAATTGCCCTTCAGGTGAAGGGGATGCTGTTGCAATGACTCTGTGCTCAGCCCCATGAAAGGGGAGTCTCTCCAAGCCTTTGTGTTTGTTTGGTCTGTTGGGGTGCAGACACCACAGCTGGGCTCTGCTGAAATCCCTGCAAGAGAGGGAACTCAGTGGTACTCAGCCACAGAGCAGCTGTCAACCAAAGGAAAAGGAAGAAGATTTCTTGTTGAACCAGCAGAATGCACAGTTCTGCACCAAGGGTCACCTCAGATATCACACTGATGTCACCCACCTCCAAGGCACGACCATCCCCCACTGAGCAGGATGTACAACCAGAATCACTCAAGCTCCACCTAAATGTATAAAACTAAGTTAAAAGTGGGGAGAAGTTAGGGAAGGCTCCACTGAACCTGTCTCTTCCCCTTTAGGGATGTCTGGTGGGTAACAATTGTACTATAAGGGTGATGAATGATGACTTCCAGCCAGCTTCTGTTAGAAATTAAAGCTGGTTAACATGGTGGAGTTTTTTTTTTTGCAGACAGATACTACCATCAGCAACCCTGGAACCTTAACCTGTTGTAATTTTCTATGATATTAATGGTGTTATTCCATAAAGAGCTCAGTGTGAGTCCTTCAAGGGCACCATCAGTGCCTGCAGTAAGAGGAGTGAGGAGACCTGGGACAGGAGTCTCTGTTGTGCTCTGACTGTGTGACCCTCCCCAGGGCACTGGAACCACTCTGAGCCAGGAGACTGCCCAGTGAAGGGGTCCCAGAACAGAACTTGGTGGGCCCAAGGGTCTTGCCTTTCCTGTGGTACTGACAGACCAATCAGACACAAAGGCTTTGAGAAAATCTCCCTTTTCAGGTGACAGAAGGTAAATGATAAGAAGCTGAAGCAGATATGCAGACAGTAGAGAAGGAGAACATGTTCTGTTTGGTGAGTGAACAGCCTAAAATAAATAAAAAAACCAAACCCACAAGGATCCAAGAAGGGTAATATCTGGGGAGTGAATGTGACATATGGATAACCCTGTACTGTCTCCAAATGACAATGCAAGCTGCTCTCAAACCAAGTCAAAAGCCTGGCAATGTCAGAACAGTGCAACATAAGAATTCTTCTTTTATCAATCTCTATAACAAAACAGAACAACACAACTTCCTTAAACCAGAGCATTATTTCTGCAGAAAATATATCCAAATGACCTGAGTTGAAAACTTATTTTTCTCTCTCCCCATATATATAAATATGTGGATGGCTGGGTGTATGCATATATACACTTTAACACATGTAACATAAACAGGAAGAGGGAATACAGAAACTAAAACAGCATTTTCAATTCTAGGCTCCTTTCACAGCAAGCAAAGATGATACTGAAAGGTAAGGAATATAGTGACTTGTCTACTGAGAACATTTCAAGCCTCAAGAATATTCACCCTTTATAAGAATAGGACATGAGAGCTATGAATGGGGAATAGAGTCCAGATCACATTCACGTCCTATATTCTACTGGACTGAAATACCTTGTTCACGTGCCCATATTCCTATTAAATATCTTCTGAAAAATTACAAAGACCTCTACTCACTCACCTCATTTTCTGTTAGCTGATCAGGAAGCTCTTTCATTTCTGCTTCGACATTATCTTTATTATCAGACAGAGAATCGAGAATATTGTCAGGACTATAATCTTCTCCACAGTCTACAGCACTGCTGTTATCTATTTCAGCTTCATCTAATACACTAATATCCATCATGTCAATATCCTGCAAGGTATCCAAATTTGCTTCAATATCCTCCTACAGAGAGAAGAAGGGTAAATGTGTATTTATTGCAGGTTACATGATGCACATTCTTAGTAACTACAATCATGATTTCACTTACCTGACCATCTCTGGAGTTTTCTTCTAGACCATTGTCTTCCACACCTTCTTCTTCTGGCTTTCTTCCTAAAAACAGTATCACTGCAGTGAGATGTAGCATACATTTTGTAATACGTTTAAGCTTTGGTGAATTATCTGTTCAACACTCAACTTGTTACAAGTAATCCTTAAAAGGCTGATTCACAAGTCTGGGTCTGTATGGATATAACTGAGGTCACCTTGGTATTCCATAAAAGCAAACAAGAGCACGAACTACAGGCAGCACAGTATTTTGTTAAAGCTACAGTATTTTTCTAAAGTTACAGTTTCATTCCACAACATTTCAATACCTAAAAAGACATAACAGCCTCTGGGCAATCCATTTAAAAGTAACACCTTAAGATTGTTACAAAAACATCTCCCTTAATTAAAGGGATTTAAGAATTAGTGTTCACTTTCAAGGTCTTGGACATACAAATCACATATGCACATCTGTCACCCCCAAACTCCTACTGCTATTCAAAGCCACCGGCTTTTTCTATTTTTAGCCACTCTGTCTTAAAAGAAGCAGCTTAATAGTCTGTTTCTCATCAGAAAGTATTTTTAAGAACTGGCTATGAGCAACTCAGGTAAGCCACATGTAAAATGTACACATATACAATATTTAATACTTTGAAGCAACAAATATAGTTTAAGCATAATTGAAATATAATGATAGAGGCTTTCCATGTAGCTTAAGCTGCAGATGCTTGCCCTGCACCTGACACAATTCTACTCATGGTCACAAACACAGAAACACCTGCAATTTACAGTTTCATCTTCAAGTTTCAGGACTTGGTAATAAAACACTGTCATATTATCATTTAAAGTTCTTATTGCTCATTAATTCAAGAGAGTTTTACCATTTTCCACAAGGTAAAAAGCAATTTTTTAAAAAAATTAAACTAATTCAACAGGAGAAAACAAGTTTGTATACCAAGTTCTACTGCCACGCAGACAGTGGACCTGCAGGCGTCCAGACACTGTACCTTTGCTAGTTCTTTTTGGCATTCTTTTTGTGGTCAGCTCTGAGGCCACAGGAATTTCATCAGGATCTCCTCCTTCCTCCTCAATGGCCTGTTGGAGACAGCAGGATGATATCCACTGTATTATTTGCTGGTGTGCATTTGTAGTTTGGATAGGGCAGATAATTCTCTTCACAACAGCTGATAGGGGGCTCTGGTTGGAGCTTGTGCTGAGAACAGTGCTGAGAACACAGGGAAGTTTTGGGTACTGCTGAGCAAAGCTTACACAGTGTCAAAGCCTTTCTTGCTTCTCACTCTGCCCCACTGTGAGAGGGGGAGCACAAGGAATTGGGAATTGACACAGCTGGGCAGCTGCCCAAAGGGATATTCCAGACCAGAGGGTGCTGTGCTCAGCAATAAAACTGGTGGATGCTGGTGGGGCTGCCATTACTCGGGATCTGGCTCAGCATCAGTTGAGCTGGTTGACAGTAAGAAATTATTTTCTTTCACATTGCTCATTTCTCTTGTGTGCTTTATTAACTTCCTTCATCTGTGTTGGTCATCTTTTTTTACCCTTACATTTCTTAAGATTATAAAACTGTCTTTATCACAACCCCACAAATTTACTCTCCCTTTTACTCTTCCACTTCTAGCCCCCATCCTGAGTGAGTGACCATGGGGTGCTTGGCTGCCTGTTAGGGTTTAACCACAACTACATTTGTAAGGATTTTCCAGAGAAGAACATTGGTGTCTCTCCCTAGTTCAGGTCATACAGCCAGGCAGCTGGATCACTTGTCAGAAATACTAAATAATAGGGTGCAACACATCCCTACAGCCAAATGAAGCCACAGCTGGGGAGCAAAACTCCCTGCTCTGCAGATAGGCTCAGTAATGGTATAAAACTGGGAGAGACTCTTACAGGAGCTCTGGTGCATGAGTTTTTTCTCGATGTGCAGGCCTGTTAGAGCCCATAAAAGGGCCAAGGCTGACCATGCTGTTCTGGCCTCATGGAAGTGTGTGGGAATACATTCCAGAGAGGTCGGAGAGATGGAGTCGGGTCAAGTGTGGTGGCGCCAAGCATAAAGGCAGAAACTGATGCACAGAAAGTTTCACCTAAATAGCAGGATAAAATTCTTTACTGTGCGAGTGAGCAGGCACTGGAACTGACTGCCCAGGGAGGGTGTGGAGACTCTGTCACTGGACATATTCAGGAACCGTCTGGACAGAATCCTGTACCATAGGTTCTAGGACAAAACGCTGCTGGAGCAGATGACCCGCTGTGATCCCTTCCAACTTTACCTACTGCGTGAACGGCATAGAGAAGCAAGAGAGAAGGGATGGAGAAGAGGCACATGTGTGTGTATGGGGGAACTGGAGAGCAAACGGGGGAAGGACGCGCGGACGTCGGGGTCAGGCAGTGACAGAAAGGCCGAGGCCATCTCAGATTCCAGCCAGTGCAACCTGAGCCGCGCTCCAGAGCGGCGACAGAGCGCGGGCGGCGGAGCGGGCGCCACAGCACAGAGCGGTGTCATTAAACAGCTCAAAGGCAATGGCTCTGTAGCAGCGGGAGCACAGGGGGCACGGCGGTGCCCACAGCACCCCGCGGGTGCCCGGCAGCAGCAGCGCAGCCCCGCTCCCCTCACGGCCGCCCCGCCGCAGGCCCCGGGCCCGGCCCCGAGCGCGCACGCGCCGAGAGCGCCCCAGACAAAGGACCCGGATGGCCGCACTCCGCTCCCCCCGTGTCCCCCCGCCTCACCTTCCTCAGCCGCTCCATGAGGACGCTCTTGTTGCCGCCGCTGTCCAGGTTACGCCGCTTGAGCTCAGCCCGCAGGTCGATGACTCGCAGTTCGCTCAGCCGCCGGGTTTCGGGTTCCGAACCAAAAGCCGCGGCCCCACCAAGGGATGTGAACTCACCCAGTCACGCCGCTGATTGACTCTCCNGACTCTCCGCCATCAAGGCCCCTTCAGTATTTCGCCTCGAGCGCGAACGCGCAGGAGAACACGGCACAACCCAGCAGCGAACCTGGCGACCACGGCACAAAATGGTGGGGAGCGAAACTCGCCGAGGGGAGGGGGAACAAAGCGCGCTGTGCGCAGGCGCGGGCAGAACGGAGCGGGCGGGGCCTGGCGGGAGAATCGCCCCGCGCAGGCGCAAGCGGCGTCGCCCGCGTCCAAGGACGGCTCGCGGGCCCTCGCGCATGCGCAGCGGGGCTGTTGTGGGGCCGGCTGGCCGCGTGACGTCACCGCCGCTCCGGAGTTGACGGCGCCGCGGCGCGCGCGGCCTGCCCGGGCCCCGGCGCGCATGCGCGCTGCACTCCCTCCCTTTCCCGCCCCCTCTCTCTGCCCTGCGCCTCAGGGCTCCTCCATTTTGTGCTGCGGCTGCGGCTGCAGCGCTCTCGCGTTGGTTTCACCCCGCCTCGCCCCGCGCGCGCCAGTCCAAGCTACGGCCCATGGCGGAGAGTCACTCGGCGGCCGGGCTGGGGGAGTTTGCTTCCCTGGCTGGGCCTGGCGTCCCCGCTTCGGAGTCTGAAAGCCGGCGGCGTCCGCTGAGCGAGCTGCGCGTGATAGACCTGCGGGCCGAGCTCAGGCAACGCAACTTGGACAGCGGCGGGAACAAGAGCGTCCTCATGGAGCGGCTGAGGAAGGTGAGAGCGGGCGGACGCGCTGCGGCTGCTTCAGGGATGGGTGTAGCGGCTGCGACCCCGGCCCGGCGGGCACCGCTGAGGAAAATGGCGCCAAAGAGCGCCGGGCCCGGGGCCGGGGCCGGGGCTGCGCCGGGATCCGTGCGAGCGTTCGGTGCCCGGCGAGGCCGGGCCTGCGCTGCGCCGTCCCGGGCTCGCCCTGCGACCGCTGCTGTCACGGAGTGTCATCGAGCCCTGCTCCGATTCCAGCACTCGCTGTCTGCCGTGGCACTCGGCCCGAGTATTTCTAGCTTCGTGCACCACGGTCTTCTGCTGTTCCCTGAGTTCTTGGATTTACAGTTCTGTACGCTGTCTGTCGGGCTTTTTGCTGCGTATTGATGTTTTTCTGGCAGCCTAGCTGGTAGCCGTTTGCTGTGTCCTCATCACAACGTTTCATGTGTTAACAGCATGTGAAGCCCTTTCTCTAAACTCCTACTTACTGTGTCCCAGAGCCGAGGTTTTTACTCTGTCACAACAACCTGTGTGTCTGTGCACAGCCACAAATGCTGAAGGATTGGCTTTTTTTGTTGACTGCTCTCCTGAAACCTTACACCAACATGTTACTGCCTTCTGTGCGCTTGTTGCATTGGTTGGTGGTTTTTCGTTCGTGTATCCAAGTTGCTGATTCATGGTTTGGAATTTTTCAGCCTCTGGTGTCCAGCTCTTAAACTCAACAAAAATGTACAAGTGAATTTTTTAATGTCTGTTTTTATATCTGTTTTTTTCTTTTGCCCCTGTTAGGCTATTGAAGAGGAAGGAGGGAATCCGGATGAAATTCCAGTGGTTTCAGAAAATATAATGAAGAAAACTCCAAAAAGAAGCAGCAAAGGTACAGGCAGTTAGAGAGACTTTCCACCTTATCATCCTTGAGTTTTCACGAACTTGAACCTTCATAATTTTTTTTTTTTTTTTGTTTCTGGTACTCTTCCCCATTTTTGTGCTCAGGTTTCTAGGGATGGGTGATATAATATTAAACTTAGCAGTCCTTTATTCAGAGAATTTCATGTGGTTTAATAAGGCAGGAAATGTTGAAGGATCTGTTGGTTTGTGTTCAGAGTTCCCTGAGATTTGTATTAAGAATTACCAAGTAATACTGAAGCACTGTCTGTTTTAATGCTTTTTTTATGTAGA
The DNA here is from genome assembly GCA_013400855.1 of Buphagus erythrorhynchus. Taxonomy (NCBI): domain Eukaryota; kingdom Metazoa; phylum Chordata; class Aves; order Passeriformes; family Sturnidae; genus Buphagus; species Buphagus erythrorhynchus. The sequence continues at coordinate 14,200 of VZTT01024201.1, forward strand.
AATGTAGAATTTCTAGCAAGTGCAAAATAAGGTCTGTAGCATTAAGCTTCATAGCTAATAGCAGTTGCAATTTTCTTCCCAGAAGACAAGTTTTTAATCAATTTCTGAAGTCAGATATGTTTTCAAGGCCTTATGCTTGGTTTTTGTAGTGTTGAGACAGTCTTATGTAATCCTTATTTTCAGAAAATGACTGACTGATTTTCTAAAGTTAGTTAATTAGCACAACTTGGTCTTATTTTGTAAGCAAATAGCGTTTAAAACTTTGCATTGGAGCTGAACAAAATAACTAGTTCAGATATTTTCATTACTAGATTTGGTTTACACAAAATGTAAATTTGTGAGATGAAACTGGACTGTTTTGCCAGCTAATTTGTTTGATTTTTGTCATTACATCTGATTTGGGAGTGATGGTGCAATTGCTTGCAGGCTAAAATGTTAAATTTTGACCAGATAGAGGACAAATGTCACAACTCTGGGTGAAAGAGGTCTTTTTAATCATACTCATTCTCACATCTCAGGAAAACACCTGATGTATATTACAGCACTTCTAGTATTGGAATGGAAATAGAAAAAATGTTCCTCTTGGCTCTAAAACCTCTCCCACTTCTCAGTTGTAATGTGCTTGTAGTTTTTGAGGAAAACAAAATTCATAAAAGATCAGACAGCTGCTGAGCTCTGAGTTGGAGGAGTTGCTCTTTGGTCCTGAAGCTGGTGTAGTGTTTTCAGTAATGCCAGTTGGGATCATTCAATTCACATCCAGCTGGTGGACAGAGCACTGCAGCAAAACTCAAAGGTAGAGTGGGGTGTTTCCGTTATTTTGTGCTGTGTTTTGCTTTGTTGTTTTTTTTTTTTTCTCTGCTAGTAAATGTCTGTAAAGAAATGAAAGGTTGAGGTAATAAATTGCTGCAATCTGAGCTGAGCCAAATGTTCTGGGGAGGTCACAGAGCTTGAGCTCCTGCCAGGTGTTGGACTGGGGTGTGTTTGTGACTTACTGGGGTGGTAACAAACAGTTGTGGGAAACAGGGAAAAAACCAAAGGGAATACCAACTCTGGTGAGAAAGTAAAGCTTGAAGGTTACAGCTACAATTCCTGTTTTCATTCTAATGATGGTAATGTTGTCAGGACGTAGGCCAGACGAAGAGGGAGTGGAAGACAACGGCCTGGAGGAGGATTCTGGAGATGGCCAGGTACAGGGGGCTGGGTTTGGAGGGCTCTGATGGCAGATGGCTCTCAAGTCACTGTGACTGTGACATGTGCTTTTTTTCTTTCCACAGGACGATATTGAAGCAAGTTTGGATAACTTGCAGGATATTGACATGATGGATATTAGTGTGTTAGATGAAGCTGAAATAGATAATGGCAATACAGTAGATTATGGAGATGATTACAGTGCCCATAATATTCTTGACTCGCTGTCTGATAGTAAAGAAAATGCTGATGCAGAAGTGAAAGAACTTCCAGATCAGCCTACAGAGTATGCTGTAGGTAACTTGGAGGCATCCCCACAATTTTCAGAAATTAAAGAAGAATCAAGAGAAATACCAATAGTGATGGTATGCATCTCTTATGACCGTGGAATCAGGGTTTTCTTTTTTAAATTTATTTATTTATGAATTGAATATCAAAAATGGTGGCTAAAGAATACTTGGGAAAATCTGGGACTGTACTGGTTCTTATGGTCGTTGCTTTTCTTTTTACATATTTGTGGAAATACGAGTCTTAATTTTTAAAATACTTAATTGTTGTTTGTACACATGTGATTATGTTAATTAATAGCACTTTACAGAGCATTTTTTTATAATAATGCTTTGAATTTTGCTTCACCTTATTAATTATAATATACATACTATTCCTATACCTTTATTTTAGAGAACATCTGAGGCATAGGAATAGTGTAGCTTACTTTCTTCTCAACTGAACAGCACCATTCAGGGAATTATATTCAAGGTTATTTTTCTCCTAAGATTGGGTCTTGCAGTTACTCAGTTGCTGAAAGTATTTTTATGTTGGCTTTCTGTGTTCACCTGGCTGTTGACACTGAGCTAGAGGATAATCCCTTCCCCCAAAATCAAGTGTTATACCCTGGCATGGACAACAAAGCATTTGAAAAAAAATACTTCTGCCTTAGCTAATGGGGGAGTATTGCTCTTTGCTGAGTGTCCACATTGACTATGAGGTTCTAAAGTTGCAGAAATAAGCTTGGTTCCCTATCCCCAGGCATATTCCTGTCCCACATAAATCAAATGGAAATACTCAGAAAAAGGGGGTTTTTTTGAGTGAGTAAATATCTTGAGGCAAGGTCAGGTCCCATGATCTGCTTTTATCAGTGAAGGAAATAATTGTCAAGTCCTGTAAGTTTTTTGGCTCTGTGTTGTTGCTGTAGATGACAAGGATACAAATCAGAGAAATTTTACTGTTGGAATCCCCATAGTTAAAAGACTTTTGTGAGCTGACCATGATAGTTAAGAGATAATGAGAGAGCTTATTCAGTTAGTGGGGATCAGGAAGAGCCACAGGGGTTCTCACTCAATTTTTACCATTATTGGTTGCTGTGGATGCTGGATGTGTTTGCAGGATAACAGCTGTCAGTGCAAATACAAATCTTCAGTTTCTCACTCAGGTTTCACTCACAATATTCCTTTATAGATAACAAGATGTCTTCCATTTATGTTTTAAAGGTAGAGTTTGAAGATGTTGGGAACAGTTTAGATGCTTCTTCATCAGATTTAACCGTAATAAAGGTAAATGGTAGCCAGTTTTTCTTTTCAAACAAAAAAAAAAGCATAAAATACAATATAATAATTCTGTATGTTGAAACAGTGTGTATACAGTGGGTGCATTCCCTCTGCAAAAAAAAGGAACTAATGCCTTTTAATTTACTCATAAACACAAATATTTATTGTTCCATCGGGTCAGACATATATATATGTATATATGCATGTATGTGTATATATATCTATATATATATATGTGTATTTATGTATTTCTGATGTAGGTATCATACTGCATTTGGTGGTAGATTGGATTTCTTTTATCTGATGTCATTACTAGCTCAGTGCCTTACATTGTGTTTAATTTCCTTTAAAAATGAACATACCTCACAGTGAGAAGCTGGAACTGTCTTTTTCTGAAATACTGGCCTTGTTTCCAGATCACACCTGGTAGGTTAAAAGCACCAGCTCCAGGTGAAGCTGGTGTTTCTGTTGATCCTGTTTTCAGAAAGGAGACTTCGAAAAACACAGGGTAGAGAAGGGTAACATGAAGATAAGCTTTCCTCTGTGCTACTTACATTTATTGATTTATTCACCCATGTGAATATGTACCATATGTTTAACAGGTGGCTGAATTTGAGAGGAGTTAAAGTTTTCACAGACTTCATAAAACTTTGAGGATGTTAAAAACTCATCTTAAACCTTGTTAATTTGAAATTTGTTTGAAGTTCAATGTTTTCAAAGCTGAAATAGGCTAAATTATAGTAATGCTTTCACTAAATGCTTTTCAGTAATGGGTGATTAAGAGATGTCATTCAGAATAACATCTTGCTTATGAAATAGTGATATTTCTCCTTTTAAAATCTTTTTCACTGCAGGAACTTGAAGAGGTACCTTTGGAGCCAGGTACTGTTTGGTTTTTTTTTGGTTAATTTGATTTTTTTTTCTAAAGAAAACAAAAAATCCTGGGCATTTAAACAGTTTCATTCTTCATTTAGGCTTTTTGCGTCCCTGTTTGGTTTTTTTGGTTCTTTCTTTTAATGCATTAACTGTAGTGTACGTTATTATGGTGGAAAATCCAGGTCATGCAGGGTCATAGAGATTGGAAACCCAGTCATATCACCAGATCTGTGAATAACCACGCTTGGAAAACGTGTTTAATGCCCTGAACTGGTTCCTTAGAACTACTACTGCAGACTGAAGTTATGGAATGAGCCTTAAAGATGTAAAGGTTCTGAAAACAGATCTTGTGATATCACACTGTACAGTGGTTCTGTGAATAAATATAAATACAGGAGTGTAGTCAGTGCAAAGCTCTGGTGCAGAACAGGAATTAAAGAGTGACTGGACTTCAGAAGAAAGAACATGCTGCCGTCACAGGAATTTGCTACAGATCCCACTCGCTTTCTGGACTGCATACATACTCAGAACCCTCAGAAGATGCCCAGTTCTCATGTTGGACTGTCTCTGCTAAAAGAACTTCACAGAAATTTGGAAAATTGAACTCTCAGTGCCTTGATACGTTCAGTTAAGCATCTCGGACTCTGGAAGCTAACTAGAGAAGAAACAGAGCTGAACGATTTGCTGAAGAATATGAAGGCTGAGCCCGAAGTTTTTTGTAAAATCTGTGGGGGCATTTTTCTTGCCTGTTGAGGTGCTAGGGCTGATTTGGCAGGGTGTGAGAGAGCAGTTAGCGTGGTAGCTGTAACACTGTGTACACTAGGGTTTTCCAATCTCTGTGTAGCTTAGCAGTTCTCTTGGTGTTAGTGTGGCAGCCATGCCAGTTCCACATTTGTGATTGCTGTATTTCCCTGGTGATTAAATCTTGTGCCATTCTATTCCTGTTAAATCCGTAGAAAATGAGAAAATACTCGACATTTTGGGGGAAACTTGTAAATCTGAGCTACTTAACGAAGAACCTCCCGAAGCGGAGCGGCCGCGTGCGCAGGAAGCCAGTAACGCGGGGCCAGGCAAGAGGCTGGCTGAGGAAGAGGACGCTCTCGCTGCCGCTCAGCTGGAGGAAGATGCTTTAGCTTTGGACAGCAAATCGGCCCAAGCTTTGGCAAGGAAGGAAGCAAAGCGTTTAGTGGTAGCAAAAGGGGAGACAAGTGAACAGAGCCCCGAGGAAGAGGCCCCGGACTCTGAAGGTGTAGTGGTAGAGACCCTAAGCGATCAGAGTAGCAAACGCTCCCAAGGCCTGGAAGCCTCTAGTGGGGAGACAGCGGAGAAAGGCGCAGGTGCCGAAGCCAGAGGTAGCAAAGAAGATGGCAAGAGAGCAGAAGACAAAGCTAATTCAGAGGAATCTTCCCCTGCCACTAAAGAGTCCTCAGCCAGTGAGGGCGGTGATCAGAAAAAGAGGTTTGTTTTTTCTCCGTTCTAGACCAGATGCTATCTTTTATCATTGGTCCTTAAGTGATGCGAATAAGCTGTTTCCTTCAATTGGCCTCCGAGACTGATGAAATTGTAGCCTATTCCTAAAGGTCTCTTTTATTTCTCCATGTGTAGATATATTTTTTTTTCTTAAGAACAGTGGGTTTGATTTCTTTTCCTTCCTCAACCTTCAAAGGTTGTTTTCCCCAAATTACTCTTATTTCTGTCATCTGCAAAACAGAATTGTCCGTTTAGGGGTACAAGTCCCTATTTCCTGTCACTCTTCTAGAAATTTGCCAATAATAGTGTTTATTTTGGAACTAATTTACTGGTAGGTATCCAATTTTAGTTGTGCTGTCTAGAATTAATGTTGGTTTTGCATATGATCTCTTGAATAATGTGATGTTTTGTCTTTAGCCCTGTTGAAGACAAAGATACAAAGGCAGTCGCAAAAGATGAGAAAGGTAGGTGTATGTTTGGGATTTTTTTGGGTTTTTTATGTACAAAGGACCTGTAAAAAAAAAGTAAAAAAGAGGACTTAATTTAGTGAACCCTCAATGCAGTTGTAACACATCCCTTCAAAATGTAACTTTAATATCAGTTCCTTGTAACTTCTGTAACACTATTAACAGACACACTTGGGGTTTGTTTTAAATAGACTTTTATGTGAGTTAACATTTGATACTTTGTAGTTCTCCTAAAAGTGATTGAAGTACAGTAAGAAAATATGTAGCTACAAACTCACTAAGGCTGTTCAAATGCACATTAACAGTGGATTTCAGATGTTAATTTTTGCAGGCTGCAGTATGTAGCCTGCAAATTGATTTTAAGAATGAATTGAAGATGTAGAATTAAAATTGCAGTGGAAGAGTTTTATGAAGGAAAAATGTGGGGGCGTTTAGGACTCTTAATTTTGCACTGCTGCATTTGTGTTTTACATGGTCTTTTATGTTTGGCTTTTTTGTACCCCAGGCCGTGTGGGGAGTAGTTCTGGCAGAAATTTGTGGGTTAGTGGACTTTCCTCCTCTACTAGAGCTACAGATTTGAAAAATCTTTTCAGCAAGTATGGAAAGGTACGTAGTGGATGTGTAAATTAACAAACCATTTTATCAGTTGAAAAGGCTGACTTTAAATTTAGCTCTTATTTTCCCTAATGAGTAATTGGGCAGGCTGAATTCTTAAGTTTGTATTCTTTGGAAACTCCGTATCTGAAAGGAGCACAGTTCAATAAAGAAGATTGAAATGGAAGGATGGGAGCAGAGTTGGAGTTTGCAGAGAGAATGTGTGCAGATACTTGTGAGAATGAGGCAATTCTTGACAGGAGAGACTGGTAGATTATCATGTAGTAGTCTAATTATGGCTTGAGTTTCCAGCAATGTTAAAGTATTCCATTTCAAGGAGTATTCTCTGGAGAAATCCAGTCTTTGAGGGCAGGCTTCCACTTGTTTTGCAGTACCTGCTAGGGTACAAGAGCAGAAGTTGTGGAAAGGAACTCTGTTTGATCTCCCCTTCTGCAAATACTTTTCTGAATTTAATATTAAATGTTTATGTCACTAAGTGCCACTGCCTGCCAGAGATCTGTGGGTACAGATGTCTTGTAAGGAAAGAGAAAGTGGTAATAGTTTTGTTCATTTAATTTTATTTTGGTTTTCACAATCCTCCTCTCCCTTCTCTATATATATATCTGCCTTAAGCTCCTGACCTGCTCAGCAACTTGGAGATGAATTTTCTGAGCTGCATTATTGAAGATGTCTCTGCCTGTGACAGGGGATTGATTGAACTAAATGGCTTTTAAAAGTCCTTTCCCATCCACACTGTTCTAAGAAATGGTGATTAAGTTAGAATTTATTTAATGACAGACCTGGAAACACAGACTATTTTGTTTTTTCCCAAAGGTGGTTGGTGCAAAAGTGGTGACAAATGCTCGCAGTCCTGGTGCTCGCTGCTATGGCTTTGTGACAATGTCAACATCTGAGGAGGCCACCAAGTGCATTAATCATCTGCACAGAACAGAGCTGCATGGGAAAATGATTTCTGTGGAAAAGGTAAGTGACAGCTATGTCAGAGCAGTGTCATGAAAATAAAAGCATGCAATTTTAATTTCTGTCTCTAACTGTGTAATTATTTCTGGCTGAATTTCTAGGCAAAAAATGAACCAGCAGGAAAAAAGCCTTCAGACAAAAAGGAAGGTGAAACAAGGAAGGAAAAAGACAGGCACCATTCTGCAGAGTCCAAATCTGAGAAGTAAAGTGTTGTTTTGTATTTTTTTATATTTAAAGACCACTCATTTCAAATACTGCCAGGTGACCAAGTTGAACAGTAATTGTAATAAATCTTGATTTAATATTTCATCCTGCATTTGAAATAAGAATAATGTTTGGAAAGCTGATGTTTTACAGTAGTAAGGGCATCTTAACTGGTCCTCTGTTCAGAAATACAAAGCTCTCTAGTGTTAGTGTAAAAACTTGTTAGCTATAACAGGCGATACTAAATTAAATTATTTCTAGGTAAACCATTATTTTACCAGTTGTTTGTCCTCTAATCTGACTCTGTGTTGCACTCTTCCTGTAACTGACAAATTTTTATAGCATTTATTCTGTCTTTCTGGTAGACTGACTGTGTGGTTAGTGGGTAATACTTCCAACACTGGTTTTTCAAGTGGTTTCTTGCTTTTGAAAGAGGCATTTTGCTTTCCTGCTTTTTGTAGGTCTGTTGGTATTAAAAAGGAGGAGAAGATCGACAAAAAAGATGATGCTAAAAAATCAGAAAAAGATGAAAAAGAAGGAAAAGAAAAGGATGAACAAAAGACTGGATCTTCTGATAGATCCAGGGCAAGCAAATCAGGTGATACTGGCTGTCTTTCAGAAATGTTTTCAAGGGTACTTGTATATTATTAGATGTGATTGATAATTCAGTAAAAATAAGCTTACTTAGTCAAACTCACACAAACATCAGAGAACACCTTGAAAATTTTGGCTTCAATTTCTAATAACTTAAAACAGAGTTTCCATAATTTTTATGGAACGGTCACTGGATTTAGACCTGATACTGTGTGTGGTTCTGTGTCCTTTTTTTGGGCTTTTTTTTTAAACTGTGGCAAAGGATGTATTTTGTGGACAGGAGAATTAAATTAAATTTGTGTTCTTTTAGCTGTCATCCCTGCCAGAAAATACTGCTGTAATTTTGTGATAAATTTACTGCCCCCATCCTCAAGTTGTCCAAATCTTGGCAAGCTATTTAAATCGTAAATAAGTTCCATGTGTTGTTAAAAACCTCATTAAAATAACTTCTTATTATTTAATGTCTACACAGTTTTGAATCTTGCAGGAATTGCTGAATGTCTTTTGTACCATTTATTTTTGGCTCTATTTTGTTTTCTAGCAAGTCGAGGAACAGAAAGGACAGTGGTAATGGATAAATCTAAAGGAGAGCCAGTTATTAGTGTGAAAACCTCTGCATCAAAAGAGAGGGTAAGGCCAGCTTCCAGAGAAGCTTTTGTGTAAAAATATGTGTCAAATATATTTATGTGCTCAGAGATGAAGGTTTTTTAGCCTTGCATATTGGTATAATTATCCTTTTATCACTTTCTGGAAAGCATCAGGGTGTTAATGATGTGGCAGAGGGGAAATGCTTCTGTTTCACCTTTTTTATACTTTTTCACTGCTAACCTAGTGGAAGAACTCAAGTTGCAATATGAAATTTGTGTTAGGATGATGTGTTTCCCTGAGCTTGGAATGTTACTGCTGCATGTTGTTTGAAATCAGTGTAAATCAGGTTGTGTTCCCCTAGTATTTATTTGTAATATTTAGAAGTTCTGGTCAAATTTGGGGTACTTTTCCCTGGAATTCCACTGTTGTTTATCTCTGGGGAAGGTGTGGTAGCCTGTTTAGTTCAGGTTGACATAGTGTAGGTATTTGCCTGGGAGTTTTAGCTGGAAATGCACAGTGTTCAGCTCATGCATTGTTCTGATTCTTCTCAGAGCACAAAAAGCCAGGACCGCAAATCGGAGAGCAAAGAGAAGCAGGATATTTTATCATTTGATAAAATCAAGGAGCAGCGGGAACGGGAAAGGCAGAGGCAGAGGGAGAGAGAAATCAGGGAAACGGAGAGGCGCCGGTGAGTTCCAGTTCCCTCAAAGCTAAATGGCATTTTTTACTCCCTTACCTGTTCTGTGTTTTGAACAGGCTGCAGAGCAGTGCTGTGCTGACCCTCCAGCAGTGATGTCTCTGACTGATTTTATACTAATTACTGCTAGAATAGACATAATGCCAAATGGAGGCTTTTACTGCTGAAATCAATGTTCTTGAGAGAGACTTCTAAACTTTGTGTTCCACTTGACTGGATTTGAATTTCCTTGATTTTTTTTTTTTTTTTCCCCAGAAGCTCGTAAATACTTCTTGTATGTCAGATTTCTGTCTTAGGACATGCTGTGCCCTCTAACAGCTTTTTCAGACCTGACTTAAGAGTAGACACTGTGTTACTTATGCAGAATACTCACTTTTGCTTCTGTCATTTATATGGAGTTTTTTGTTTTCCCCTAAGTTGTTACTTAATTGGGTAGAAGGGGGAGAACACAGAAACTTTTTTTT
>VZTT01024214.1:4927-26454 GCA_013400855.1 Buphagus erythrorhynchus
TGTTTCTGCTTTGTAGTTCCTGGATGTTTGTCTGGCTTTTAAATTTCCCATGGAAAAAATAATCCATGTCTTCTATAAGCAACATTTTGCTATTAATAATTAATTGGAATTCAGGGAGGTTCACTCAGAATTTTAAATGGGATGTCTAGTCAGAGCTATAAAATCTTATAGCCAGGGATTGTAAAGCAAGCATACAATGAGAATGGAAAGTCAGAATGGCATTATTTATTCTGATTTTAATTTTTTTCTGTTAAGACCTTTTAGCCTGCCAAGGTTTACTCTAGATCAATCTCTCTATATATTATACTATTTAAAATACATACATATGAGGTCAACTGAAAAAAAATGCTGAAACTGAGTGAGATGAAATGTTGTTGTAAAGATCTTCATGGAGTTACCTTTGAAGATTGTAACCCACAGCTGCTTTTTTTTGTGTGCAGTTTTATATTGTTATGATTATGGACTTTGGTGTTTTGTAATGTACAAGTCTTGAAAATACAGGTTTATTCTTTAAGAACATACTGCAACTCAAGCCTGAGAAGATGTGTAAATTACCATATTTAGAAGCATTGTCATCAGAGTGCAGAAGTTTTACATCTCCAAAGTAATGGCAGCCCTTTGTTCCCAGAAAACTTCCACCTTTTTCAGAAGGAGCATTGCCATAGTGTAGTCATATAAGCAAAATAGGGCTCTGTGAAGAGATAGTATCCTGCATTATATACAGTTGGAAAAAGGAAAAAACAACAAGATCTTTTTTTACACAATAAGTACCAAAAACATCAGTGAAATCTCTTCTATGTGGTAAACTAGCTGTTTCTGAAGTTCATAGATTGTCATGTGCTTGGCTCATAATGGAAATATTCTTTGGCACGTAACTCAGTTAAAACTTTTCTCCACACAGTTTTGAAAAATTATGACGCATTTGGGGAAGGTCTTCCAAGAATATAATTTTTAATTCTAGCCAACCTGTAGATTGGCTGGTGACACAAGAGGTCAAAACCAAGTACTCGGGATCTGGGGAATGCAGGAAAAGTCCATGTCTGTAGCAGGGACCAGATGGATGGTACCAGGTGGACAAGGAAGCTGGAAAGACACATCTGCCACACCAGTTTGATGGGATGTTTCCCTGGATAGGACATCTTGTGTTCCTGTAGTCATGCTTAAGACTCAACACACAGGATGGGTCCAAGGTTTCTAATTTGAACAGAGGTGCAGACAGCACAACTAGTAGGCAGAATCTTTGTGTTGCTGAGTTAGTGATGTTTCATGCATTCCTCATCACGCTTTACCCTTTCCTGCTGCAGCATCCCAGAGCAGCAAGTATTATCTGTTTTTATGAGTTCTCTGCTCTGCTTTAAATTTCTCACTGTAAACCACTGCTAAAGGCAGGAGAGATGGCTTGGAAAAGAACCTTCTAGTTTGTTGAAACTTTTAAAAGCCTGCATGTGAGAGCATCCCCCAACCTGTTCACTCAAGTGTTATCTCCCTATTGCTTTGCTTTAATCTCTGCCAGCACTTTGGCAGTCAGTGAATCAGCAGAGACCACTGTGTTTACCAGGTGTCTAAATGAGTGCTTCTTCTGACTGCCCCAGAGTGGACCCAGAGCTGTACGCTGAAATCACTTCCTCTTCTGTGCCAAATAAATGCAATAGGCTTTGGTAAAACATGTAGGCACCTCCCTCCCATCCCCACACACTGGAGGAAGCTTTGCAAGCATCGTGCACAAGAGGCAAACTGGAGAAATGGGTTACTAACTAAAGAGTCCTGCATAAAGTGCTAATCTTGGTTACGAAAAAGCTTTGGGATGAAGTAGAAATAGCGGTTTCTTAGGGGCTCACTTTTCATTTGTTTCTTTGGAAAAATGAAAAGATTTTGTTCACAAAACTGTGGTTTTCTAGTCCACTGGTTTTAAAATTATTCATAGGTCTTGAGTATATAGAAATCAATGAATCTAATAGTGCCTCTATTCTGGTATTTGTATTAGGATATCTGAAAATGGGCAGCAAAATGCCTTATCTAATTACAGTGAAGACTACTGTAATAACAAGAAATGGGACTTTTTAGACAGTTGGAAATGTACCTCATTTTTCCTTTTTTCCACCAAGACAATCAGAGATATATTCAAATAATCCAGGTTTCTTCTTATTAAAGTTTATCAGCCTTCATTTTCCTGTGCAAAACTAATTTTTTATTCTGATTAAGTGACTTTCAGTTTTGTGCTTGGTATGCCAGAGGAGAGGAGCATCAATGACCAGGAATATTACAAGAACTTTTTACTGTTTATCACTCAGCCAATGATAATCCCTGATTTCCTGCAGTTGGAAGGGATCTGCTCGTATGACAAATGCTGCACTTCTCAATAGTTCTTATTGGGTGTACTTTTCAAAGAGAATTTTTGGGATGAGTCACACATAGATTGTGCACCGTTTATCCTCCACTAACTCATCTGGAATACCACAGGGAGTAATTGGTATTTTAAGAGGTTTATGATACTGATATTCAATGCAATGTGAAAAAGCTTAATTGTTTTTAATTGAGCAGTAGTATAATAACCATTTTCTTTCAATTAAAAATGCTTTTGGGTCAAAGGCACTCACGAATCCAAAATGGTTTTTTTATAGTTCATTTTCCTCAGTTTATTTCAGTTTTGACAGTTGGAGCCTTTCTCTGATGATAGGCTCCAAAACAAAGAATTTTGTTCTCCTTTGATTTATATTTCTGAACTCAAAGAGAGCATATGGTTCTTTCATGACATCTACAGAACTAAATAACTGAGGTAATACTTTCTGATATATCATTTCAAGCATGTGTTGTTAAAGCTTTGCTTTGCACAGTCAAATGAGCTAGCAGAAAAATCAATACAAACAGTGGAAAACCTATTTTGCCTGTATTACACTGTTGGATAACAGGTAAACAGCTTATAGTCCTTGTAGGAGGGACAGCATAAAATCCTGAAGAGCAGAAAATCAGTTTTATTTCTAGCAAGGTAGCTTGTGCATCAAAGACAAGTATAAATCCTGAAGCTTCTGTAAACCACAGATGTGTGCAAGAAAACAAAGTCAAAAGAGTTTGCTAAAGGTGGGAGAGAGTGTCAGCTTTCAAAACCAAATGGTTTGCAGGTTACCCATCCAAGAAGAGGATGCTGCTATTTCACTTTTAAGAAATTCACTCCTGTCTTAAGGGACACTTTTCAAAATGAGTGTTTTCTGTCTTCATTTATATGCCTTTAGTTTCTTCTTCTTTTAAGAAACTTCCCCTTTATAAGTGAGAATTATCAACTGCTCTTTACACATTGCTCTTAGAAACTGAGTTTCTCTTCAGAGAAGAGCAATTGCTACCTGGTTTCAATCTAGCCATTGAAAGGGAAAAATGTATTTCTAAATTGTAGTGAAAGCTGTTTAAGAAAGGAACACTGACTCAGTCACCATTTGAACATAACATTCAGGAGAACTTCTCATTCCTTCAGTCGTGTCTGACAGTTGATGTTATTTTAATACAATTACTCCTCTTTAAAGTTTGCTCAGATAATGAGGATGCTCAGATAATGCTTCCAATTTTATTGGGATGCGAATGTTCCAGGACGTATACTTGGGCTTTTGAAGTCAGGTCTGTTTTGATGACTTCTTTTTTATGCTATTTAAGAGATATGCAGATCTGAATAATAATTCATTTTACATTTCAACACATGACAGTCATTTAAGTTAAGCCATTTCCCATGAGCAAGGAAGGTGTTTTGTATTTTAAACTCTTTTTTTTTTTTTAGAAAATGTTAATGGGTCTGACAGCAGTGAAAAATATAAACTGCAACCAAACTAAATTTATTTTACACCAAAGAGGAAGATGGAAGTTGTTACCATGGACACAGGTGGAGCACATGAGACAAGGTGGTTGTGTGCAAAAATACCGACAAAAATATTCAGCTCTGTTCTTGGGCTTAGCATTAGGATGTCAGGGAACTGAAGTAAGAAAAAAACACAAGGAAGCAGAACAAGTGCTAGAGAGGCATGAGGCTATGGACATGAATTGATCCAGGTGGAGGCTGATGGGGTGAAGAAGTTCATCTCCTCTTAGTGCCTGGTTGCTGGAGGTACAGGCTCTCAGGGCAGCATGCTCTCTTGTAATCCATCTTAAACAAAACTGTTGGTCTTATTCAAGCAGGCTGATTAAATTGTTTATATTGTTATACTAATTTATACTATTACACTAATTGCTGCTGGCTGCTTTGCCTGAGAGGCGCCAGGAGAGAGCACACAGCTGCTCATCTGGGCAGGCTGGTGACCTCTCACTGGAGCAGCACAGAACCATCATAGGCAGAAATGTCTCATATCATGCCAGCACACATCCTTAGACAACAGAAAAAGGAATTAATCACTAAATAATATAAAATTATTAATCACCATTATTATTGTTGTAGTATCCAAAGGACTATCAGAAAGAGCTCCCTGCTCCACTGGCCTCTGACCCAAACAGAGAAGTACCCAATTGCTCCTCTAACTTGGAAGCCTCACAGGGAACATGGGCACAAACAGGTACAATGAAGTGCAGATGAGATATTTATCTCTAATCCTTGTTTCAGAGAGGCGTAGGTGTCTGCAGAGATCAATCTGTGTAATACACTTGCATGAGCGAGATAATGGGCTGGTCTATTTTTAAAGGGAAGTTTTCTTTATGTTGATTATTGAACCCACCTCTATTTTAGTGAGGAATACTTTGACTTTACAGGAAGAATAGAAGAGTTTACTTATGAAAAAGGTGAGACAGGCATGCCACAGTGTCTCATAAAATCCCTGCTGCTGCAGAGCCCCACCCTGCACTGAAGGGAACCTGCCAAATCCTTTGCTGCTCATACAGGACACAGAAAACAGAGGAGTCTTTCCTTCCCAGGCTGTTTTTGTTCATATTCTGTTTATTGTGATGGACATATCACGACATTTGTCCTGACAGAGTGATGTTGCTGTGCAAGCCAAGTGCCAATCCATGTTTTCAGCTTTCTCTAAAGACTTACAACAGGATGCTGTCAGGAGGCCACAGTGGGGCAGGGGGTGGCACAGGGCAATTTGATTTCATACTGCTTGTTTCTCTGAAAACCATATTTCAGGTAGAAAATGAATATATTTGACGCTCTGAGAATCATCAGGAAGGGAACGGAAAGGAGAAAATTGTTTGTTTTGTAAGAAAATGAGCAAAAACTGTTCTGAGCCCCATTTTTACGAGCAGAAGTTGATATAATATCCAATATCATCAATAACATGCTGTACATGCTCATGAACTGCTAATGATCAGTAATAAGCAATTAGAAATAAAATTTGACAGGGAAAGACAGCACAAGGAAAAAAACTTCTAACTGCAAAATCAGTTTGAAAATTTCATCTATTTTGTGGGAGAAGCTAAATAATTTCTACACCACATAGTGGATTTCTTTCTTCCAAGAACTGAGGGAATAAAGCCTTTTTTTTCTTGAACAAATTAGCTTACCCAAGTTTCTGCATATTTTGTTCAACTGCCTTAGAACTGCATCTATATTTTATCCACAGGAAAGGACTAGAGCAGGATCTCAGGTCATTTCCTCACTGATTTAGTTAAAAGATGCTTCAAAGCTATAATAAGGATAAAGCAGGGCAGAAATCTCAAGAGTCTGGCACAATCTTACACCAGCTAGGATGCAAGATTTTTCAAAAGTCAGATTCCTCATTTTTTCTTCATTAATTACTTCTTCAACTGGTAGAATCCAGAGGACTGTATCAGGTTCTGTGTACTATTACATAAAAGCTCCACAAATGTAAATGTGTGGATGAGGAGTGAGTGAAGGCCCATGTGGATTGATATCCATACTGGAACACAGTATGGAAGGCACTCCCTGGGCCACATCATATCCTCACATACAAATATCCATGGAAGAAAGTAAGTAGTTAGGGGGAAAAACGTCCTAGAAAGTTAATTTTCTTTTTTTTTTTTTTTTTTTTTCTGTCTCACTTTAAGAATAGAGAAAGTTATAGAATTGCAGAGAAATTTTGGTCCAGTTTCTCTACGCAGAGGTCTCCAGGGTTTCCAGAAACAGAGTCACTCTCCTGTCACTTTTCCCCAGAAGGTCCCATGTTCACTGCAACAGGACTCATATAATGTCAGTATGTCCATGAGTCTCCCTTTTCTCATACAAAGAGGAAGGAATATATATGGATTATAAGGCCCATGTAAATTACATTACATTATTAGTGTGATGAACCCAAGTTTCCCAAAGTCAGGCCATCTGCATGAAACTGAACTGTTGATCCTTTGTGTATAATACATTTAATACATTATATTATTCATTATTATAATCAAGAACAATTGTACTATGCTTTATAGGTCTCCTGCTTCATTAAGTCATAAAATTAACAAAGCTATTAGTACTTTATCTCTTCATTTTTCAATTTGTGGCAAATTTACAAGTGATGATTCCAACCCTAATGTGAAGGAAAAATTGCTACTAATGAACAGTCTTTCTGTGGTGCTGCCCCTATTTCTGGATACAGACTCCTTTTCAGAATGTTGGGTAAAGAAGTGTTGCATGATCTTTTACAATACAGAGTGAGTAAAGGAAATGTGTGCTTCCATGGTCACCATCTAACTGAGATTTACAGGGCCCATTGCTTAGGCTTTCAATTGTATGAACTGCAGGGTACAGTGATACCAGTCAGACAAGGGTGTTCAGACGTAGACAACCCAAAAACAAGATAAAACCCCCCTATTTCAAATCAGACTTTCTGTGCCATAAAGACAAACACACAGTGTTTCCCAGTTTGTGACTAATTGGGAAAAGAAAGTGATTTCAGTGACTTACCAGGTGGACTTGACCCTGTTATGAGATATGGCAACAGCAAGACCTCCTGGCAAGGAGGGCCCAGGGGTTTATCCACAATAAAAATAAGATTTATAAATGGCTCAGGGGAGCAGAGAAGGAGCTGAAGTCTGTGGTCCTGAGGAAGCTCTGAACCACTTCCAGATATTAATTTTGTAAGCAAGAATCAGTGAGTAGATCTTATTGTCACAAAGTGTTAGAGGAGTGACTCGGACCAAGGGTAAACACTCTGGAAATGGGCTTAGGGCAGCAGTTCCCTAAAGGAACATAAAACAGGCTGGAAAAACAATACCCAAGTAAGAACTAACCAACAGTTTACCCTTAGATTTAAAAGGAATCTGTTTAAAAACTGTCTTGTCCTCCTGGATTTCATCATTATATCAGGCTTGCTGGGCTAAGCAAGAACTCCTTTTGCCTTTCTTTGTCACACATGACTTGGCATGACTGAAAAGCTGTAGCATTGCATGCAGCATCCTAACAGACTATACTGACTTGCAAAACAAAGGCATATACTATTTTTATCCTTAAGAAATTTAATTAAATCTACACTCTTTGAATTTTGCTACTGAGTGTATTATTAGATTACTTTCAAATATTAAGGTTGAAACAAGCATAAAAGTCTTGAAAGATTTTCAGGGTGCGATAGAATTTCAGGCAATTTTTCAGTCAGATTGAAGGCAACAGCTTGGTGTTTACCATTGTGAACACAATATTAATTCTTTGCCTTTTTGGGATTGTCTCTGAACTCAATGTGTTTGAACTGTAACTGCTCAACATTGTAATTCATGTCACTCAACAAAAAAATTCATGTCATTCATTCAACAAAAAAATAGGAAGTAGTTATTTTTTGAAAAAGAACAATTCTCCCATCACTGGTTTTCTAGTGATGGAATGTCTCTAATCTTTATTCTCCTTTATGTGAACTCAGCTAGAAGTTAACAGTCTTATGGCTCCAGATTTATTTTCCCTTTATTTTTAGTAGTGAGACAAGAAAAGTGACCGTCTGAAGTCAAAATATACAAACAGGAAGTGTAAGGGGAATTAAAAAATCCAAGGTTGTTCTGTGCTGTGAATTTAATGATTATAGAATGAAAAACAAATTGCAGCTTTTTACCAAAAAGCAATGATATTTTCCTTACAATTTTCCTTCCTATTCACCCACATTTTCTGTTCAAGTATAGACATTCTTAATTAATTATGGATTATTGTATTTACCTGTTAAATTCATTGTATTGCTTAAGCCTATTTTTGCTATTAAATCGAACATGAAGTGATAAATGGACAAGCAATTCCATTAAATTTCTCCAATGGAGATGTTATATTATGGAATGGCAATTATTCCTTCAGTTGATGACATTAAGGCTGGTGGTATAGACGAACACAATAGATATTTCTTCATTTTCCAAATATACCCAAACTTAAATGTAAAAAAAATAGAGTAATCTTATCCATGAAGAAAACCAGAAACTATGCAGCATAAGGCAGCAGCAAGAAGCTAGGGAGCTGAAAAGGTATGTCTGAAAAAGATGAGACAGTAGCAGTATGTGCAGGATTGCATTTCCTCTAGCCAGCAGTACAGAACAGCCTCTGCCAGGCAGTGCTTCCCCAGGTGGGCTGAGCCTGGCTTCTGCTGCAGCGACAGACAACTTCAGCAGCAGCTGCACCACCCTTTGTTCCCTCTGCTGCTGGGTCTGGCCCCCAGAAATGGAGCCTTTCCTGGATGCACACCTCTCTAAAACCTCTGTGTGGCTCCTTTTTCAGGCTAAGTAACCCTAAACTGGTATGGAGATAGGAGTGAGTTACCAGCAGCCTTGCCTTTGCCTGCAGTTTGATATGCACATTTTGTATCAGTGTGCTGCCATACATTGGAATAACAAACTCTCTTCAGCAAACTAAATTTTAACAACGATTTTTAAAGTTCATTTATTGTTTTCCAATCTTTAAAGGCACAAATATTAGTAAAGCTATTACCTACTTTCTTGGCACCATCTTCCCTGATGATTAATGTATGCAACGTTTCTGCCACAGGCACAGCACAGCTTTCCAAGTAGCAGCAGGAGGTTGAAGCGAGATGCTAAAGAACATTTGTGCATGTAGCATTTAGTGACTACTTAGAACAAAATCCATTTTTTTTTAATTGCAAAAAGTCCACTAAGGGGGAGGCCAGAAAATAAATGAAAGTAAGGATTGATCAATCTTTGATTGAGCAGGAGTACAATTATTCATTCCTCTGACAGGATCTCTCCTGTGCATTTACAGGACTGTGTTTTAGGATGGTAGGCATGCATTAAACATGGGGAAAAAAATACTTAATTCTTTCTAAAAAGCATTCAGTTCAGGAAAACATTAACTGCAGTATTTTTTTTAACTAAAGAGAGGCTGCATGGTGAGCATGAGAGGGAGTGAGAGGGCTGGGAAGCAAGATATGGCCTATAGCTGGGGTAGGTGAGCAGAAGATCAGGGCAGCAGCTTGGGAATAGGTAGAAAAGCCCTGCTACAGCCTCAGGACCGGAGCTGGGGACCAGTCTATTCATCACCTAATGTCCACTGGACTCCCCATGTTTGCATTCCTCATGCTGAGCAAGCAGTGAACAGTAAACAAGGAGGGACTGCAGGCAGCTGCTTGTGGCAAATCCTTACTGATACTGGCATTCAGAGAGTGTAGTGTGAATTTAGAACAATGCACTGAAAATACTAATAGTGCATTAAAAGTAATTATTTCTGTTTCTAGACACACTACTGAAGAAATACGTGTACTCTAAACTATGGTAACAAAAAGATCTTTCATACACAAGTACACATGCTCCAAAACAGCAAGGCTCTCTAGTAGATGCCTGGCTAGGTAATATGAAGGCACTCAAAGATATATTTTACTCAAGCCTTAAATGTGACATTGCAAAGGAGCAAGAGTTTCATGAGGCACACAGGCCTGAGGAAATTCAGTGCTAGGGAACACTGACCCATAGCATCACCATTTTATTACCTCCTCTCAACCCAAAAATGCACCTCAAAAATCCTGCCAACAATTTGCAAAAAAAATTGTCATGGACAAGACCATGCTCTGCCCATTTTAACTGATCATAAAAGCTGTGTTATTACAAACATGCCAGGAATTAACACATCAGCTTTTTTCACTGTATCTGCACGAGTTACCAATGTAATTGAATGTTACTCAGTGACTTCCTGAACTAACTTGGTGTCATGGTTTAAGTGTAAGATACACAAAGTTTGCTGTTTCTGTTGCTTTTCAGCTGTGATCACTCTTCTCTCTTGCACTGTATTTCCAGCCTGACCTGGGATAGAAGTCACATCCCACCTGCAAGGTGCATCCCCTGCACACATCTGAAGGACATGAGGGGCTTCAGACAGGACTGGAGATTTCTGTTAACACTTCATGCTTGGAGGCTCCTCTGTGCAGGTTTCTTACTTCCCTTCTACAGCAGGAGAATTACATTTGGGCTCAGATAGTGGAAAATGAGCCTGCAGTGTTTGAATTGAGTCAGGTCCTTGTTGGCATGTTTGGATAGCTGTATCTCCTGCTGGAAGTAGTTTCAGCTAGGCTTGGACTAGGAAAAGCATAAAACTGCTTCAGCCACAAGGAAAACTATTTATCAGTAATTCTTTGATATTTTCTCTCCAGATTGCTTCTGCTTCAGGTCAAATAGACATAAGAGTTGAGCTACAGTTCTGTCCCCCAGGAAGAGAGGGTGGTTGAGGGAGCTGTATTTTTGTGCAGGTCAGAAGCTGAGGAGTGACCGAGGCTTCTGTCGAGCTCTGTAGGAACGTGCCTTTATCGAGTGGGGAGCTGCAAGCTCCAAGCTTCCAGCACACACACGATACAAGCAAGGGGTTTTAGCATCCCTGGTAGGGAGCCGTGAGGACATTCCACACCAACAGTGCCCTTGTTTTTTATTTCTGTTTGCTCACAAGCCTCTCAAAAGTGCCTGTGCTGGCAAACCTCTGTGCAGGGCGTAAGGCATGGCAGCAGTGCCAGCACCACAGCTCTGCCCTCCCCAGCACAGTGTGTGCTCTGCAGCTGCCAGGACACCTGGAAAGCCCAAGGCACCTGCGATGGTGCTGAAGGCTTTTGGCTCCTCTGACTGGCCCATAACAATGGCAGCAATCTCATACGTGCTGGATAGAAGCAGGCAGAGGTTGTTTATGTCTTCACAGGGAAAAAGAAAACAGTGTGTCTGAAATTCAGTGCAACTAATGCACATTTGTGGGAGAATTTTTAAAATAATGATACTGAACAGCATAAAATTAAATGTATTAAAATGAAATAACATATTTTACTCTTCAAATTATAGTGCTTGACCTTAATAAGCATTTCATAAAAAGCATGTTTAAAATGATATTTTCATGTAAATTGCTCTGCTCCTTCACAATTAGCCAATTGAAAAATGAGTTAATAGCAGATTTTTAGTCATAAAAAATTCAGGTTTGTAAAAAGACTTGATGAGTAACAAATCTGTGGATCCCCTTTCTGTTACTCTACGCTCTTTGAGAGCATTGAGTTGAAGTTAGCAAATCCATTTCAACTTGGAGATAAGCCTTGCCATACCCTTTCATTCCTCCTTAATGATGCAGTATTATTAAAGGATTTCTCACTGATACGAACATTTCTTGTATGTTAAGTTGGTGAACTGTTATGTTACCTTTGATATGCATTTACACTTCTTTAGCTCACTCATATTCATATCGAGATTATTTTAGTAGCAAAAGATCATTCATTGATATGTAGATGTGAATAAATGAGGAATTCTTAATAGAAAGAAAAAAAGGAAATCCCATAAATTCAATGGCATTCAATATCCTTTTGTTGAGTCCTTGTACAAACATCATCCTTGGCAAACATCTCATATTAGAAATTTTTTGGCTCAGAGATATTTGGGGTTCCTTTGGCAGAAAGGTTTTCCATTAATATTTAAAATATGATAGTAGAGACAGACTTTGTTTTGCAGAACTAATACAAGCTTTTGTATAAGCTTTTTATAGCATTATCTTCAATATAAAATAGCAATATAAAATTAGCTATGAAGTCGCTTCTTTGCTTTACCAGTCAGACTTTCAGACAGTTTCAAGAAGATGACACAGAGGAACTGAATGTCAATTCTAAATGTATTGATATGATGGTAGATCCAGTTTGCTTTCTTGTCTAGAGCTACTGAGACTCTGATTCAGGTCATGCCTTCAGTGTTTCTCATTTTAAATAATGAAAACAGCAGTATTTTCAGTCTAGCTCAAAATTTAACTCTTTCAAAAAAATCTGTTTCAAAGGTCAATGCTGAGACTTTCTGACCTGTCACAGTAAAAACAATTGAAAAATTTCAGGAGAGTATAGTGGACCATGAAGGTACTGCACAAATGGAAACCACTGTTGTAGGGCCTCCAAGACAAACATCTTGGCTTTGTTCTTACACACAGATAAGTCCAACATTTGGCTTTGCTCAGATTCTAAAAATGAACTGAGCAGCTAAATTTGATTGTATTTTCAGCCTAAATTGTGCAATGCCATTAGAAAAGGGATTCCTACCTATGTGAAAAAAAACCCCAAAACCACAAAAAACAAAAACCTAAAATAAATTACTTGAAGTGAGACAAGAAAATGGATATATTTAAGAACTTTAGCAAAATGAGTCAGGGATGAATCAGCCACAATTCACTGATGTAGTTGTAAGAAAGATCTGCTGTTCCAGCTATGACACAGAAAGACAAAAGTTCCACATTAAAACTAAAAAAGTGAAAATAATAAGGATTTTAAAAAGCAGAATGAAAAGTACTTTCCATAGAAAATTATACTAGAATTTATTTCTAGAAGCAGTTTCCAAATGCAGATACTGAATTCCTGAGACAACTTTGTATCCTAATAATAAGTCTAAATTCATACAGTTTCTGATGGGCACAGAAAAGCTGAAGGCGTAGGACAAACCTATTTGTGTAGTCTGGGATGCTGGCAGCACCACTTTCTGTATCTGTGCCATTTCAGCTGTGCCTGTGTAAGGCCTGAATGCTTCACATCCAAAGAAAAGTGTGGAAATAACTCTTATCATTGTCACACACATACTTGCTGGAGCACAACTGTCTTGTGAAAACACATTATTGCTGGAGGCTGCTTATTATTTCTTAATAAAATTGAAATGCCAGTACATTCCAGAGGATTTCTTGCAGAATCATCTTGATTTATCATCAATCTTTTCAAATTTTCTTGTCTGCAGTTGAAAATAATCTAAGCCTGGTCATTGATTCTCTTTCTATGATGTTGGTTGACATCAGCAGTTGGGTAGTCAAAACAATGCCATAAATAAACTTGAATTATTTTTAGATATGAAAATAACAGTAGTTAGAGATCAGGGCTGATGCTGCAAATGAACTTGAGTTATTTTAATGCACACTGGAAATAGATACAGAAAATGGAAACCGAGCTAGGGACGATGCTGTGACAAGAGCCCTGCTCAGCAGCAGCTCTGGTTTATATCTGAACTGTAAAGTACAGAGGGAAAATAAACACAGCTTATCTGAATAATGACCAAGCCATTTGATGTGAGCTGGCCTCTCTCCTTACTTCTCTTTCTTGTCTGATGCTCAGTAAGAAGAATGAAACACAACTAATAGGTTTGGTCCAGAGGGCTGTGAGCTTTTTCCAGTTAGGGGGCTCCCACACAGATATATGTGGGAAACCCACTGTTCCAACTTGTCTGCTCCTCTTCCATTGAAACAAAATACTTCTATCTGTCATTTTTCTAAGATTTTTTAGAAAGTCTTTAGTGTATCTTGTTTAACAGTTTCTATTGTATTTTAAACTGCTGGAGCAGGATGGGCAGCCATCACTTGTAGCTCTGGGCCAGAAGGTTTTCTCACTCAATCCAGGCAGCTCAGCTGCTCATCGTGTCAGTACATGTCTGCAGGGTCTATCTCATTTATTTCAATAGCTGTGGAAGTCAGTCACTTTAATGTTGTAGTTACTATTTCACTGCTGGCTATATTTCAAATCCCACCTTTAGCTAGGTTATTCCTCATGCTGTGGAACTGAGGAGGTGGGTAAGTGGGGACATTCGTGGCAATACACTGAGCTCTGAGGCTGGCACCCAGCTAGCCCTGACAGCTCTGCAGCTGCACAGCCTGGCACCAGGGCTGCCTTGGATCTGCTGCCTGCAGAGCTGGGAGCAGCCCTGGAAGAGCTCCCAACAGAAGCTGTCCTGGATTATAAGTAGCTTTCATACAGGCACTTGTCTAACTCTGCTGAAAGTCTAGCTTTTCCAATAATGTTAGTACCTTTAGCATGATCTTCTGATTTATTTCATTCGGCACAGGCTGTATAATACTAGACTCTTTAAAGTATAACAAACCTGTTTATTTAGGATATGCTGATAAATAGCTCCAATTATCCCCATGTAACTCATGACAACACTTCTGGGAATGAAATCTCTATAAACACGTGCAGCAGTGTATGGCTCGTATCTCAGTGCTGGTTTCAAGAGACTTAACAGAAGGTAGATGCTGAACCTCATATCCTCATAGGAAAAGTTTGGTTATACTTTACTTTGAAAAAACAGATAATATGAAGGAAAAAAATATACAGTTTATTTTGGTGATATATAAAGGAAGAATGTTTCTACAAAGTAATTTTTACTGAGCATTGTGTATTTTTACCACAATTATGTGAACTGCTAGAATTAAACCTCTGCTTTAAGTGTTGTCTGTTCTAAATGGTTTGAAACTTTTTCTGTTTCCATACGAAATAGCAGTCTTTCCTACTTACTTTAATTTTCAAACCATAAAGAAAGTTACTAAAATGCCTTTTGATCTGTAAAATTTTTAATGTCTCACTGACATTTTACAGCAAAATGGCAAGAGAGTATTCAGCCATTAGGATTTTTGCCTTTGTTTTGGATTTTATTTTGGGTTTGTTTTTGTTTGTTTTTTAACATTAGGTGAACAGAAATAGGTAAGTTAAAGGGAGAAGTAAGAGTTACATTCTTACCTACTGAGAAGCAAGGTTGCAATATTGGGAACCACTACAGATGCTAATTTCAAAATGTCATTCCTCACTGTTGTTGTGGCAAACTGCACATTTAATGATCTCAGTCTAATCTTGCTTACCGAGGCAATGGAACTTCAGAACTCTGAATTTTTTCTTGTGTCTAAATATCAGATCAGTTTTTTTCTTTTTTACATATAGCTACTGAAGGAAAAGCTAAAACTAAATTAGCAATATAACTTAACAAGTTTCAGAAGCTGGCCACCCTCATTGTCTTAGTTCTGCGTGGTTCATGTTTAGTTACAATTTTTGTTGTATTTTTTTCATTCCCATTTCATCTGGGGATGAAAAGTCTAAGAATTTGTTCAGTTATGATGACTATTATTTGCCATGACAATAAAAGAAGATTATAAAAAGTAGGAAATAACAAAGAAATGCAAATTGGCATTGGTGACTGGACAAATGTATTGAACTATCATATTCGTATAGGGATTTTTATATCAGCTTTCTCTGAAGTAAAATGGTAAAGTTAAAAGAGACGTAATCTCTTGTAACAAGGAAAATCTTCAGAGCTTGTGTCGCTGCTGCTTTTCATACAAGGACTTTTCTTACAATGAAATTATGGTTTTAAACATTTTTACTATGTCTGTAGCCTTTTGTCAACTCATCTTGTACCTGTAAATTGTTGATAAATTCTGAAAAGGTTGGTCCACAACATAGTTCCACTGTTACTTTCAATGAGTGGAGAATATTTTCTTTATAGTGGCAGTTGATTGAGGGTAGGAGACATCTGGAATATAATCGGGTGTTCTCTGAAGATTTACAATCAAGTACTGTCTCACTCAAGTTCATCATGATACAAATTTTTCCTGTATAAAAATTATTGCATTTAAAAAAAAAAATAGAATGTAGAGATCACTGGGTGGTTCTGGCTGGGAGGGATGTGT
Organism: Buphagus erythrorhynchus; assembly: GCA_013400855.1. Taxonomy (NCBI): domain Eukaryota; kingdom Metazoa; phylum Chordata; class Aves; order Passeriformes; family Sturnidae; genus Buphagus; species Buphagus erythrorhynchus. The sequence goes on from VZTT01024214.1 coordinate 20,694, forward strand.
GTTTGAACCAGAACTCATGAATGGTGTTTGTCAGACCCACTCAGCATGTAACAACAGGTCCCAGTAGGGAATGCTCTTCGTGCAAGTGAACTGGTGTGCACGTTGCTGTTCAATAGCAAGGGAGATTTAGCTGATACTATTTTTTAAGTGCCTGTGTATGTTGAAGACTGGAGGAAAGGTAATGGGCACTTCAAATAAATCTTCGAATTTCACAACAAAGAAAGAAATATTACTCATTGTATTTGAACGCAATCCCACCTGCCTGAGAGCTGAAATAAATGGACAGTCCATTTTTGGTTTTGGTTTGATATATGTTATCCATGGTAACGCTAAGGATGGGGATGAAGTGAATATTGTCACATAAAAGCTGATTGTGTGGTAACTCTGGCACAACTAAAAGACAGAAAGGCTAGATGATGAGGATTTAATTTTTTTTCCCTATCCTTTCAGAACACAGTTTGTCTTTTATTCCTACTGCAGTTTAGCCCCACAGCTTAGCCCCTCATGCCAAGCAGCAGGTCAGACCAAGGGTGCTGAGAGGCTATCAGAAGAGTTGTACTAAAATAAAATGTCTGCTTTAAAAAAAAGAAAAAAAGAAATCTCTAACATTTCTCCAAGTTCTATAAGAAAGGAGTAAGACAGATTGTTTAATTGAGATGTCCTAGATAGTTTTCTCCCCAAAGGGCTTTTTATACAGAGCTTCTGGATGAGAAACTGAATAAATAAATGGCTGAATTTTATCCATCAATCTCTGTAGAAGTTTTAATGTGCAATAGTCACTGGTGTAGTATTTGCTGAATCCCAGTACCTGTTTAATCTATAGTTTTACAACTGGACCTGGAAGTTAATTTTATTTTATGATTTTATTTGTGATTAGAGTTTCAGTCATCCAAAATTTGATCTGTTCAGGTTAACTGCTGAGTAGCAAGTCAACGAAGGGAATGGTTCCCTATAAGCTCATTGCCTGAGATTTGTTTAAATAAATTGCTTGGTGATTATTAATGAGTTATTCATTTCCAAGAAAGGTCAAAATCTTTAACACTTTATTTGAGAGTCTAAAATGAACAAGGACCATATTTAAGAATCTAAAGAAGAAAGAAAGTATGTGCAGTTACAGGGAATGATCATTTAATTTCAGTCTTGTTTTATGACAAGCATGGACCTTCAATTCTTCATTCCTATGAAAATTAAAGATAAGATCTTCTAAGGGCTTAAAGTGAATGTCTAAAAATTTCAAGAATGTATAATGATCTCCAAAGCATTTAAATTCATTATTAGCAAAGGAAAGTGCTTCATGCCTTTGTGATTGCAGTAGGGATTTAAATATAAAATTTTTCGGAGTTTCTAGGCTTGTTTTATGCCATAATATGTTCAATAATTTTGGCTAATTCTTTAATTCTCTTGAAATTAACTTCTTAAATGAGGATATTTTCCAGATCCTTAACTTCCAGTTTACAGTACTAAAAGACAATGGAAAATTTGACTTTTATCACTTTGACACACTGAAACTCCATTGACAGAGTGTTTTAGACCGTTAAGAAATTTATTAAGGAGATTAAATTATTGCCTCCAGTAACTGCTAAGGATAACAATACTCTTTTGACCCAGCAGTTCCAAAAGCACATATTAGAGTCTCCTTGGGCACTGTGAAAGTGCTCAGTGCTGTCTTTTAATTGTATTTTTGGAATAATTACACTATGGGGTGATCATTCTGTGCAATTTTACTTGTCTACTACGAATCTTTAAATCTTCCAAAGCTCTCATTTCACTTCAATAAACCTTTTCTCATTATATTGTTAGAGAAAAAAAAAAAGGATAATATACAAAATTTAGCAAACCAGAATTTTTACTTTTTAATATTGGAATAATTCATTTTTGGTTATTGAAATACTATCTGCATTATTGATGCTTTGGGCAAAACATGCAATAGCTGTGTTATAAAGAAAAAAAGGAGTATTAAATTTGTAATATACTTCAATTATAGTGACCCCGTTGGTAATCCCAGTGGGTTTTAGTGGGATCAGATAGAGACTGGGTATCTGATGAGCAAATGCTGGGCAGAAGGCTCACTGAATTTGCTCTCCTAGTCGTTCTTTGTAAATTAATTTCTAGTGCTTCTTTTCTGGCAACACTCAGCTCTCTTGCAGAATGGAACAGTGAAAGATAAGAGACAATTCTGTGAAAAATGTTTCTGACCTATCCAAAACATGAGCTAACATTTTTATATCCCAAAAGTTATATTAATAATATAAAACTAAGAATAGGGGGTTATTTTGTATTGATTGAGTTGGAAAAACTGGTTTTGATGGAAGCCAAGTAGCAGAAAAAGTTTAGAGGCCTGCATTTGGCTCACTTAAAACATGACAGTGTTAATGCCAGTGCAAACTACTGCAGTTTACAGGTGAGTCACTCAAATTAATGCTGAGGCTGTGACTGATTGCTGAACATTTGAGGTCTTACCAGCAATTGCTGGGTAGAAGGTAACATTTACACCTAAATGAATGCTCTGCTTCCATTTCCCTACCTGTAAGGTGAAGCTTCCTATGAAAGTTTTTTTTTAACTTATGAAATTAGGAGAATCTTTTTGTTGGTCTTTCTTTGCCTGCTTTTCTGTTGTTGTGTTATCTCTATCTTTGTCTCTCATAAATTTGTATCATTGGCCAATCGATGAGGAATCTGATAGGAACACATGGCTGTGCTTGATAAGAGATCCCAGAGTCAAAAAGGCACAGACTGGCTCCAGAGGGAGCTCTGGAACTCCTCTAATCCAGCCCCCTGCTAAACCAGGTTCACCTAGAGCAGTTTACACAGAATCACATCTAGGCAGGTTTTGAGTATCTCCAGAGAAGGAGACTCTCTCTGGACAGTCTGTTCTACTGCTCTGTCACTCTCAAAGTAAAGAGGCTTTTCCTCATATTCAGATGGAACTTGCTCTGCTCAGTTTGTGTCCATTGCCCCTTGTTCTCTTGCTGGGATGCTTTAGTTCTAACTGGTCACTCTCAGAAAAAAAGTAATTTATAGTGACTCTCCAAGAATATTTTTTTTTCCTGTGGATAAAGATTTCATTTTCCCCCATTATGTCATTTGTTTGTAATCATTAGAGACTGGCTTATGGGTGAGGAATAGAACTTATACCCCTATCAAAGTTGCTATTATTCATTACATTTTTTCTATGACATCCAGACTGAGAGGCAAGAAAGGTACAGCATGGAAAAAGATCTTACACTGAAAGCAGAAATCTAAAGGCAACAGAAGAATGATACTGCTATATATATACATCAGGCCAGAGAAAAAGGTGAGCTAGAAGAGTTTAAAGTTTCCTTGCCTTTCTGCATCAAGATTAGTATTTCTTATAACCAATCTTTCCTTAATTAGAAAGAAGAAAATGAGATGTGGATTTATTTCTACATACTGATCCTGTTTAGTTTACTACAGTGAAAAGCATATGATGAATTCTGATAATAATGGATGTTTAGATTACAAAAAAAAAAAAAAATAATTACATTAACACCAACACAATATACCAGTAGAGTATTACATTCTATTTTTCGATTAAAAAGGGACACTTTTTTCATACCAAGATATTTACAGCATGCTTTGTCATTTCCAAATGCTACAGTTTGTGTAGCTGAATTCCTTGGTGTCCCATTACTATACCCATGCCATCTTCTTTTCCAACCGTAGCCTCCTATGACAGATTTTCAAAGAGATTTCATCTGTGTCTCCATCAAGAGACATAAATATTTACCTTTAGTATCAAGTCTAAATTGAGGATAAATTTCTTCTTTCATTCTGAATTAAGCAGGGTAAAAATGACAGGCTGATATTCCACCTAGAATTTGTTTGTAAAGGCACCACCTTTCCTCAGGGGTCTGGTGCCCCTTCTCGACCCAGTTTTGCCTCCCTGTGTGCCAGGCTCCTGTTGTGATAAGCACCCTGCAGATTTTGAAGAAAAGCAGCCACCATGCCTCGAAATACCTGATGAGCTAATTGCAGTGCTGAGAGAGACCAGCTAACTCCCTCAAAACACCAAATAAATGAGTGAAGAGTAACCTAGATGCTTTTAAAAAGGGGCTGGGGACTTTCAGTGTGCTTCTGCCTCCTGGGCATTGCAATTTACAGCATGCAAGGTGGAGTCTGAGGGAGTCTTTCAGTGGTGTCAGCAGAGTCTAATGGGGCTGTGATGAGTCTCTCAAGCACTTAGACCTCTGTGGTTGATGGTTTCTGTCTATGGAGCAGTGAGAAATGGCTTAAAATCTTTAAAGAATATATTTGAAGAGAAGTAGCAGCAAGTGGCATGTACCTGCTGTCGGGGAAGTGGATGAAGCAAGGGGGGAAGGTCCCTGTTACACTCCTTACCACCTCCTGTCTTTTCTACTCAAACTTCTTTAATACAGAGAGGGTGCTGGGACATAGCACACAGCAAATTTTGCAGGGCTATTAGAAACATCAGTCCACTAAGTTCTCCTGCTTGTCAATGGGAAAAGTAAATTGGAAGAAAAGTTCTTTCTCTCAAGTAATAAAACTTTGATAAAAGCTGGAGCAATGATCAAATACTTCCAACCCAGTCAAGCATTTCTAGTAAGTGCTACTCATTCAAAGTGCTACTCATTCTTTAAGGAAGAAAGCATGTCTCTGGTCTCTTACCTATTTCATAGATAAGATGTGAAGTATTTCTCAAAGACTTGCATGTCTCAGAGACAACTTTTGCCTTGCTCATGCACTGGTTTTTATTAATATCAAAATTTCCTTTGACTCCAGTGGTGTAAAATTAGTCTTTAAAATTTCTTTCATCAAGACCTTCCAGATTTATATATTACAAATTGCTGTAGTGATTCCTCAAAAAATTGATACCAACAAAAATTTCACAGCACTGGGGAGAGAGAAAAGTAGATAACAAATAAGGGTAAATATTACAGTCTTTAATACATTGCCTTCTCATTGAGATAAACTCAAATTCTTACTTCAAAAAAGAAATATTTGGCCTAGTGAGACAAACTGCTTTCTGCCTCTTCGGAGAGCAGTGAAATGAGAAATCCAGTTTATATCTGCCTTTTACACCAATCTTGGGAGCACAAACCATTTTCAAGTGGACTGCGACTGCCCTTGGCTATACAGATTAGTGCTCAAAAATGGAGAAAAAGGCCTGTGTCCCACTTTCAAATTGTTGACATCTTGTACTGGCAAAGAAAAAGGGTCAGAAAGGAGACCCAAAATAAAATAGAGGCTTGGAGGAAGAGGCAAGGCCAGAAAATATGTAGCAGTTGAAAGGAGTAGCAGGCTGAAAGTTAGTGTGAGGCTAGAAAAAGTAGAGATGAAAGGGTTTGGCAGACCCAAAGGTCATTGGAGTTCCAGAATAAAATTCAGGCTGAACAGAGGTGGGGGAGAGTAGTGCACCAGAGGAAGGAAAAAAGTAGAGGCCAAAAGTGGCCTCAGATGTCAGGATGCTGGAAATAAACCAGTGATCCAAGGGGGCTGGAGGGTGTCAGTAGAGGCTAAAGGGGGTAGAAGGACAAAAACAGATGGAGGTTCCTGTGATTGAACAAATCTGTTTGTGCAAAAACTTCCCCTGGAAGTTTCCTTGTGTGGGATGGCAGCTTGTCTTCCTTAATTCATTTTTTTTCTGAAAACTGCAGGAAACCAATCTACATGAATTCATCCAACTGCAAGTATTTCTCACTTTGTCTTTCACACTCCTGCTTTGGAAGATGTTCTGGGGAAGCCTCTGCTTATAAACTATTAGTATTTTTACATCCCTAGA
>VZTT01024216.1:0-10427 GCA_013400855.1 Buphagus erythrorhynchus
AAAAAACCCAAAACTCAACACATCTCTGATATACAGATTGCTGTGAAAGTATAAGGCGGGGTCATTATCTGCTTTCCCTCTTGTAACAGCTTCTTCCTTAAGCATCTGTTTCTGGGTTTTATTGAAGACAAACACTGTATTAGAAGAGATCTATCTGACTTCTAAAGGGAATTTTTGTGTTTTTAACACTAGAAATCATACTGTATGAGGGTTTTAATTGTAAGAACACAAACTGTTAACACACTGGGCATTAATGAGGACTATATTCTGGTTGCATTTTTTTGTGTGGCTGCTGAAAAACACCTGTGAGATTTTCCTGCATTGAAACAGGAAAACCTGCCCATTCCATGAAGCAAATGATTCACACACACACTGATTAAATGGCCCTGAGTATCCCTATTATTTCCATCTCCAACTTTCAAAACATCTGTCTGAAGGTCTGCACAAGAGACTCCTGCCAGTATAAGGCCCATTCAACAGTAAGGCTGTTAACTGAACAAAAAACTTCAATTTTTTCCCATGTTACACAATACTGTCCACAAGCCAAAGCTGGAAACCACAAGTTTGCCATATACTTGCACCAAAATCAAGTATAAAAATACTTCTACAATATTTCTGTATTAAATCAAATAGTCACCGACACTTCTCACTCAGCTTACATTTAGACCTGGAACCTGTGAAACTTAAGCTGCCTTTTCTTTTAAAAATAGATCGATGAACTTCACTGGCCTAACCACGACAAAGTTATAAACACATCAGTCTCTGGAAGATACGAGTCTTAATTAACAGCATGTCTGATTTGAAGTCCAAACTACCAGAGTAAAATTTAAAAAACACCTATGTCTCATCTGATGAGAAACAGTATAACTTACCCTGATTTTTCTTTCTCTTCAGCATCTGCATTTACTGTAGGATTTTCCGTTTCTTTGATCTTCTCCTCCTCTTTATCTTCCAATTTGGTTTCATCTTCAGTTTTGATTACATTTAAGTCTTTTTCTTGATCAGGCTGAGTAAACACAGAATCTGGCAAAATTTTTTTGTTTCCCTAGGATAAAAAAACCTTTAGTTAACTCACAAGGTAAAAACAAAGGATTTAAGAAAAGGCAGACAAAACACACTGAAATCATAAGAGCAAAACAATGCTACAGTGTGGGGCTTGTCCTAAAATTACAGCACCTCTGCTGGCTTTTCCTTTTGAAAATCTTAAGCTAACCCTACCAGTTTAAAGTTGCAGCCAGCGTCCCAGCTTGTTTTATCACAATGATATAGGCATGCAGCTCTTAGACCTGGACTGCAAAGCATCCCCAGGACAAACACTTCACAAAGCATATTGCCACTTGGGATGCAAAAATACCAGTACTGGCTTCCACAGCAAATTCCGAGGCCTGTACAGTGCAGCACATCAGCTTAGGCCCTGAACTTCCTTTGCTAAAGCCACTGAGTCAACAGTGGATTTTGAAAAGCTATAAACATTTGTCTCTCTGGACCACTAAAGTACATTAGACCATGTGTACATAATATGGCCCAGGTCTTTCTAGAGATTCAACCGTTTCACTGGAACACAGAAGTAACAGCAGTATTCATGAGGGCTTACAAGCATAGCTGAAGGCATAATGAAAATATCAGCAATACAGTTAACTGTGAGCATGCATTACCCAGATAAGGATAAAACTGGACACTAATTAGCCTCCATTTCACCCAGGAGGCCCTCAAACAAGTGGAATATTGGAGTTGTTTTCTAACAAGTCAGATATTTTGACATCATGACCCCCTAAAACAGGCACCCAGGGTAAGTACAGCTCAAATGTCTTGTTCTGAATTCGGTTTACAGTGAGTTTTTGTCTTGTTTTAAATCCATCATAGAAATTTCAATCTTTATATTAATTCATGGCTATTAACACACTGACTTGATAAGCAAGATACAAGATGAATTTTAGAATATATTACCAGAACAGAGGGCTTATCATTTTCTTTACTTTCATTATCATTCTCAGCTGACTTTTTTTCTTCTTCTTGTACTACCGCTACTTCCTCCTGCTTGCGCTCGTCCTTGTCCACTTTTATGTCTTTTGCATCCTGCTCCAGTTCTTCATGCATCTTCAATTCTTTTTCTTTTTCACAGTCTTTACAAGGCTTGTTTGTCACTTTCTCTGGCAATGCCATTTGAAATTCAATGTTAGCTGATGTACAATACTCTTCAAAACCATAGAGATATCTAAAAAAAAATAAAATTTTTTTGTGATAAGCAAGTTTGACTCAAGAAGGAAAATCCAACCTAGAGAAGCTAAACATGGGCAGTAAGTTTAAAGCCTTAAAACTTGTATTAAAACCAAAGAGTTATGGATTTTATGTATATTACCCCTAGCACAGGAACACTTCAGTTCACTGAAGTTTTAGCATAAACTTCATGGCTTTATTACTTACTTTCTGTATGCACATTTAACATTATATCCTGCAGCTGAATTTAATACAGGGATTCCAAGATCTTGATAAACTTGCTTCCACACTGCTCCACTTTCAATCTGTTAAAGACATTGAAATCATTGTTTTTAAATTAATTCACTGACAAAAAAACTGAAATTGACAAAGTTTACAGCTTCAGAAAATAAATGTAAGTAATTTCCTCTGATCTATAAAATTACAATTTATCACACACTCAGTATTTCGCTGTAATGCAAACTGTAGTCTGATGTAATTACTTTAAGCAATTTAGCATTTCTACAATGCAGCAAGCCACAGCAGGCTTTCCTCTCCAGGTGGCAATAAAACAGAGAAAAGAAAATATAACTATCAGAAAAATCAGTACATCATTTTTCATTTTTATTTTTTTATTTGAAGTAATTCTTAACTATCAGAGCTAGAATTTTAATTAAATTGGAAAGAAAAAAATAAGTCAAAGCATTAATAATTCTCAACCCTAGTAGTACTGGACCAGACATAGAGCCTACCAGTCTTTCATTATGTCCTTAATGTGCCCTTTGGTGACAAAGTTCCATGATGTGCCCATTTCTAACCATCTGTGAAGGTAAAGCAGATGCACTGCAATACCCAAGCACCATATCCTGTCTTGTCTATCAGAAAGGTGTCACTGCACAAACAGACCTCCTCAGCTGACAGGCTACATCCATGGGAAGCAGTTCAAAGCACAAACAGAATCTGCTTGGCCATGAATTCAGTATGTTTTAATTACTCCTCTCACGACAATCTCACTAATTTCAGTCAGCAAACTCTTCTTTATACTGCCCAGAATAAAAAGAAATTAAGAGCCTCACATCAGACCTTAAATTAAATTGGTTGTCTTAGACATTTTACTGAGCAGCGACTCCTTTCACTTGGAGATAACAATTTTATCAGACTAACCTTTCTCGAAATATTACAAAACACACATGCTGGCTGATTTTATGCAGCAGCAATTAAACATGCTGAGTAGATGTGTAATTTATTTAGTATCTAACTAGTTTCTGAGTCATGTTAAAGCATGATTTTTAGAGCTACAAGGTGTCTTATGCCACCACAGTAGAAAACTTTCATGTATCTGGAAGTCCTGTGTTCTTTATCACTACTTCACAGAGTAATAAATTATTCCACAATAATAAACAGCATCCTCAGGCTTTATGGCTCTGGAATACTCATCATACTAATACTCACGTTATCAAATCCTCCAAGCTTGTGTACAAGTCTGAATAATTTGAAGAGATTCAAATTTCTATATCCTAATACAGGTCGTTTGTTAATAGGAGTCCCTAGGTAACAAAGACAGTTGTTAGGGTGTTTTGAAGTATTTTTTTCAGAATAACATGAAATTCACATCATATGCACTATTATTAAATACAGTATTGTAAACCTCCTGCATCTGGTATTTGCTTTTCATGAAACTAAAACTCAAGAGTCTTACTTACTGAACTAGAGGGAAAATGGTTTATGTTATTTCATGCATATATATACATTCTTCCTTACATTATGGAACATGCAGAAATGATGCAAATTTTCTTGCTAACTATATTATACATATTTTTATTTCACCCATTGAAACAATTACATCTAAATATACAACACCCCTTTCACTGCAATCAAAAAAAACCCCAACCCTCACCAGGAGCAATCTCACAATGCTTCAAGAACTGAAACCTCCTATGCTACTGTACTAGCAGTAGCTATCACATTGTCATCTCTTGTGAACAGTTTTAACTCATTCCATATAGACTTAAAGAAGATACTAATTTAACTGGTTGTAGTAGTAATTGAAATACAGATACCCTAACTCCTGCCTCTAGAGACACTGGCACTTTTCTTGCAGGTTACAAAAACCTGGTAAAGATTTAACATAATGAATGGTACTGGCTTTTAAAAACATCTCAGTCTACGGATAATGCTCATACACTTAAGTGATCAGGATTCACAAAAGAAAATTAGCACAAAGTAAATGCATTTTTCCATGACCTAAAAGGTGTGTGTGCCAGTATTTTAAAGTTATTATATATATATAACTGAGAATATAAATTAATATGATTGAGACTATTAAATGTTTGATTATACACACTGTAAGTACACTATAGCAAATATAGTACAATATATGCAAAACAAAATAGGATCAATATTTATATATATCCCTTTATTTCTGAAAGCAGAAATATGGGACTGAATTTTAGGAGATGAGTCAAGTGACAGACTCATCTTCCAAATAGTGGGGAAGTCAGAAGGCATGAGTACAGTTTCCCTGTTTCCAAAACTGTACTGCAAAGCACTACTAGTTTACAGACTCAATTTTCAAAGTACTGCTAATTAAAATGCCTACCTCTGTCTTCCATGAACTTGTACAATTGCTGAAGAAAGTTCTCTCGTTCTTCAGGAAACGGCTCTATTTCCTCCTGTTGAAAGCAATGCATGCAAGAAAACTGTCACCATTTTGAGTTACAGTCCTTCATTAAGAAACATAAGGCAGTGATAATTTAGGTTTAAATGTTTAAGTTTGTTTTACTGTAGTCAGCAACAGGACAGACACAGAGAGATACATGCTCTCAGTGCTATGCCACATGAAACCGAGTTTTACAAACTAAAGTGTTTCAAAATATATAAAACATTGACTGTAAACATACATTAGAATTGGATTTTTGACTGATCACTGAAGTATCATAAGTGATACCATAGATCAAGATGTGTTCCCAATTTCATCCATTTATGCAGAAAGTCTGGGAGACAGCGCTATTAATGATCAAGAGATTATATCAGAAATCTCAGCTCTATTTCTACTGCAGTTAAGTGACTCCTTGGTTCCTGGATAGACTACGTCACTTTCAGAGATGAAGTCAAAGAGCAATTGGTGCTTGCACTTTCTTAGGAGTTCTAATCCACTGCACTGGCAAACCGCAGCCAATGGCACTGCATGCGAACTGCCATGGGGCACCAGCTGAGCGCGTGCTGAGCAGGATCAATCCCAGAACTGAAATAACAATGGATATTTTGGAAGTTCAGTTCATTGCACTAACAAACCTTTGCATTAGATTTACTTAGATTAATAAACAGTGGAGTTTCATAACAAAGCACTATGGCTTACTTTATAACACCTCATAAAGACCTCATCATTTCTTTTGGAAATGGGGCTTGCCACAACTAGTAGCAATAAGATATTAATATATTAAATTCTGAAGAAATTCTGATGACTGAGCTACTGCAAAACAACACACCAAATATGAGTTGATTAATTTTTAATACTACCTGTAGAGTTTCAAAAATAACTAGTTATTCAGTAATCTAAACAAAATTATTTTTCTTTAGTGTATTTGCATTTCATGTTCATTATTTCCATTCTTCAACAGTCTCCTTGTACTAAAGTTTCACCTACCCTGAAGCAAGGGGAAAAAACTTACTGTCTTTAAAGTTATACTAAGACATTTGAGAAAACAAGAGAAACAGAATATAATTACTAAACAGAACTGGGAAAAACAAACACAAACACACACAAATAAAAACAAACCCCAAACCTTTCAACATCTACTGAATCTATTTAATAAAGAGCTGTACAGCTGAAAATATGGCCAGGAAACTGTAACTGTTATCAAGGAGTACTTCCTCTTATCCATTAAATGCCCTTGGATGACATCAGAGCAAACAGGCAAAAAAGTTAGGAACCAGCATTCACAATATGCTGAAACAGTTGTCCTTCAGGTATAATTATCAACAGAAATGCAATGAAAATACTCCAATCTTGCAAAGGTAATGCAAGAGCAAAGTCTCTGCCAGGGGCATTACATGATGGGCATTTGACACCCACTGTACCAGCAGAGCTCAGAGCAGGCAGCTTTGATGGGCAAGGACAGGCTGGGTAGAGAACTGCAACCAGTATACCAGAAATCCTTTTCACAGGGCAGGGGCACCAGAATTCGGCACGTGTAGCCCAATTCTTCTCTCACAGGTACAAGGTGATGCTGCAGTTCTACATGTAGCACAGATAAATGCCTAGTTAAGAACATTTATATCATGAGCCATGGAGAACAAATTACTTGGGTGGAATAGAACTCCAAAATATCTTTTACTTTTAATCTCTCATAGCAGGTACTTGGAAAGGACTTTTACCAGCATCTGATGAATCATGGAACACCGATCATGAGCAGCTACTTGGGTTTCTCATGTTCCTCACCAATAAGAAAAAGCTTGTCATAAGACATTAGTCTCACAGAGCATTTAGGGGAGGGGTGACAGGTGTCACTGAATCTGTCAGGAAACCTTCAGGAAACCCAATGAAGTTTTGAAGAAGGGATGTATTATTTTTAAATACAGGGGGAAATAAGGTAAAGGTGATGAAGAGGCTAAATGAAACACTCCTATTATACAGTCCAATGCCTGAAGGGTACTCCTACATCTCTAACGTGATAATTCACAGAGGTGCCAGAATGGCAAGTGAACGAGTACTCCTTATTAATTTTTCCAGTAGAGAGCAAAGTACCCTTCTAAAAAAGTGTGCTAACATGGAAAGCTTACGACCTTGTATGCCTCTGACAAGCATTTACACTTTCTCGGAATCTCTACAGAGTCAGTATGTATTATATTATACTAATAGTATCTATTAATAATCTCTTAATCCAGTCAGACAACAAGTTTTCCTAGATAATGGTTTGAAGCAGGCATGTCACACTGTCATATCTGCTTATTTTCAAGTTAGACAACCAGAGTACTAGCTGGTCACTCTGCAGTCCCTAATTTATATGCCTATGCTACAAGTTAAAATAAAATCCAGGAAAACAATAACATGTTTTTTGGAACACAAATTCACACAGTACTATAGCACAGCACTGGAAGAGAGGTCTTTGACAACTCTTTTACCAGCCTCAGATTTTGTAAAGGAAGGCCATTTTCCAGTCTCTTCCATTAGGGGAATAAAACAAGGCAACTACTCTTCTTAGAGGGTAAGTACAGAAGATTTGCATGTCAACTCCTATCTATATAGGATGGAAGCATGTATATAGATATGAGATACAAAAGAGCATCTATGTATCTACAGAATGGGGTGTGAACATATATATATATAGGACAGAAGTATCTATTTGAAGCCCATGGTGACATCTTTAAGACCTTGGGTTTTCTGTTTTGTTTTGTTCTGGTTTATGGGCAGTAAGGCCACATGGATGGCCTGAGGGCCACCAGTGAGAACTTTTCATGTCCTGGGAAGTAGCAGAACAACCTGCAGGTGGAAGAAGTCCCAAGAGCAGGCCAGGCCCACAGGTCCTGTTTGGGAAGAGATGCTGATTAATAACCAGGAGGTTATAGGCACAAAATAACAAAAACAAAGAGAAGAAGCTGCAGAAACTGCTCATATATGGGTGGAAAGAAGACACACATGCCACTGACCACCAAGGAGAGCTAAGAAGAAAAAAGAGAAGTGAAAAAAAAATTGCCTCTGTTTTAGAAACTTCCTAGTTCAACAAGTGACTGAAATCACTGTTTACTGGAAAAGATATTATCATAAGAGGTGATACAGTAAATTCCAAAATATTTGTCTGAGATGAAATCTTTATGTCTAGTAGATAGAAAGATTAGCTCAAACAATGTCACATGGAACTAAGAGTAGCTCAAGAGAAGGTGTTGAAAGAGTACAAGGTCAAATGTTTACAAATGCTGTAGCTAAAAGCTCTGTATTTTTCACCTAAAAGTAGTGCAGGAATGATCAGTATATAAAGATGATGTGTAATCCTGCACAGATACGAACCTATCTACGTGCATCATGCTCATGGCTCGACACTAACCTGCTGATCAAGTTCAGAAATTGTACTGAAGCCGAGCAACTATTCCTTGCTTCTCAAAATACTAAGCAGAGCACTCTGCCCCTTGCAAACTTTTGATCAGAGCTGGATAATCTTCTGGGAACTTGAAGAGGAGGCAGAAAGGAATTACAAGCATGGAGAGGTGGCACAGTCATAACTTCACACTTTTGAGTCTCTCAACACATTTTGAAGAAATGAATGACTGAAAGATGAAACACTATCTTCTGATATGCCAGAATCACAATATCCAGGGAGGATGGACTGAAAGACCCTAACAACCATTTAAGACCCAAACCAGCTAACCAGCTCAGTTTCTTCTTTACAATTCCCCTACTAATAGGAAATTAGGTCTGCTGCACTACTAGCACTTGCTTAAAAATTAAGAGAACAGCTCTCAAACCCTGGTGAGAGAAAAAGTGATTATGGCAGATACAGATTTAGAGTACCACAAGAAGGTACGGAGAAGTAAAAGCTTCAAAAGCCTCTCTCTTTCAGCCTCTCAGCCAGCTGTGAAATAAAGTTCTTTCCACTAATTTTCTTCTTTTCTTGTCTTCATTTTATTTCTGGACAGGAGGCTGGGAGTAAAGAACAGATGATTAGAAAATAATCATAAGGTAGGGACTCCATACTTGCAGAACAAAAAAGAGAAGAAAGGTGGTAGTGGAGTGCACGGGCTAATGCCTTGATTGAAAGTTCCTCTGCTTCTTTCACAGGGTAGCCAGAGAGACAGCTTGTAGTGAAGCAACTCTTCAGCAGACCAGGGAAAAAAGTTACTCAATAATGCCTATGTTAACAGTGTTGTCTATGTTAACTTGTTACATGTTCCCTAATGTTAAAAAGGCCTACTTAAATACATAAGTCCCTGCTAATTTTTACCAGCTGTGTATCTAGGCCCTTTACAAACTTCACTTGCCTCTTCTTCACTGCTGTTATCCTCTTTTTCCTTTTCATCCTCTTCCTCTTCTTCAGCTTCACTGCTGGAGCTATCTTCTTTCAATTCTGTTTTCCAGTTACTAGGAACAGTTCTGTTTTTACGGAATTCAAGTGCTTGGTCAAAAGCTGTAAAAGAACCAGCCTTTGTTAGCACTGCAGGAAGTATCAGTTTGCACAAACATTTCAATTTAAAAAAACAGTAATCAGGGGCGATGGGGAAGAGAAGAAGGAAAGACCACTAATTAACAATTCCACCCCAAATTCAAAGAACTTAACAACCACTCCATGCTGTCCATCCTTATTTGTCTTATCCAGTCAAACTGGCCTAGTGTTCTCTGCGCATCAAGGCACTCAGAGATAGTACTAGTATTTTTACCGTGTCTACAGACACAAACAAGGATCTTCTCCATAGGGCATATATGAAAATTTAATTGAGGAAACCCCTATCCAACAGGTTTACACTGCAGGTTATATACACCAAAAACAGAGGGCAAGGAGGAAGAAACAATCACAAGCTAATTCTAAGCGTTTGATCACACAAGCTTAACTTTCAAATGCACCCACAATTCCAGATTTTCAAAGTTCATAAAGGTAACTTACAAGTATTAGGGGCACTAGTGTGAGAGTAATAAAGTTCAAAAGCAAAAGGAAAAACATAATGTATAGAATCAATGTGGGCCTGTTTGGCATGTCTACACTTAAGGTCAGTGCAGAGCAGGTGGGGCGTTGTTTTTGGGGTTTTGTTTAGTTAGGTTTTATTTGTTTAAAAAAAAGTTCCTCTGTCTTTCCCTAAGTGTTCTCCTTCAATATATTATTCTGTAACAAAAGATCCTGTATTTTAGGATCTTTAAGATATGAATCAATCTGCCATAGATTTAGTGCAATTCATGGAACTATGCAAATACATACAAGTGTTTCTCACAGAAAGTTATTTTTACCTTGTTTTAACAAAGCGTCGGGCTTTGGTGAAGTTTCACTGATTTCCCGGACATCTTTTCTTGGCACAGAAACACTGGATAATTCAAAAAGTGTTAAAAAACTAAAATATTTTAAAGGTAAACTAACTATACAATACAAAGCTAACACTAAGATAATATTGCACTTACTAAACATACGTAAGATGCACATGAAGCATATCTTGACAATTCTACAGTGCTAGTCTGGTACAGTATTAGTCAGTGGATCAAAACCAAAACTTTTACATTAGACTGATTAGACTATATACATTCACTGCCT
>VZTT01024216.1:20166-41561 GCA_013400855.1 Buphagus erythrorhynchus
AAAGAATTTAATTACACAACTCCTGTGATACTCAAGTGGAAGCTCTGCTTACCATGGAGAAATGTAAATGGATATTTATATAAAAAAGCTGTAATTTAACCTTGTATGGAAGTTCAATGTCTTTCTCTACTGACTTCATGCAACTACATTACATAATAACAGTGTCCTCCTAAGGAAGATAACACTAGTCAAAGTGCTGACAAACATCAAAACCAGCTCTACTGACAGAACTCTGGAGCTCTCAGTCTCTAGACTTTTTGCTGTCTCTACTATCACACGGTCAATGGCAAACAAGTTCATAATACAGTTCATTCAGCTATATACATTATCCTTTAGAATCTTGAAATGCACTGCATACATTTAAGGTGGGGTCTTCAGAACCTGGTAAANCCACGATAACTTTAAGATATTACATTAAAAAAAAAAATCCAGCAACTTCTTAACATATCTCCTTCACCTTTACTTAAACATCTTCTGTCCATCAACAGATCAAAATAACAGTGTTAAGAGAATGTCTGCTGATCAGCAAGATTAGAGAGATTAATTTTAGCCATTTCTTGCTTTCAGATGGAAGGTACTCTACTCTTCAACATTTACTAATTTAAATAAAAATATATAAAAAGCAACGAGGTACATTGAAATTCTTGACTAACATTTACTTGATATTAAAGAACCTTTTATCTAGTTCTGAGAATTTTTCACCCCCATATAAAACTGAGTACTGTTGATGAAGAAACTTCCCCTTATAACTACAATTCCCCAGCTTGTCTTATAGACTACAGTAATTGTTGAACACTGTTCAGATTGTGATACAGCATCAGTTAGAGATGCACATCCCTCACTTCAACAGTTGTAAAAAAGTATCAATGGCAAGAACTGCACACAAACCACATAGATCTGGAACTGCATCTCAAATGGTCAATGCATAATTAAGCCCCCCTTTGGTTAAATGAAGTAGAAGTCAGCAGGTTCCTAATTCAGTTTGGGTTAATTAACAAAACAGTCTCCTTATATAACGAGAAAAAAAAAATCTATCCACTTCAAGAGATAAGCTGACTACAGCAGAGGTAAACCTATTCAGAGCTAGGCAGGTAGCCACATAATGTGTCCTATGTGGTAATCTGCTTGTGGCCTCTTCCCTGCCAGAGCGAATCTTAATCTTGTTCCATAACATGAATACTTTCAGAGGAAAAGCTTGACCTCCCTGAAAGACTTATGTGGCCAGCATGGCACATACGGCTTAATGAGTACGACATTCTGATCTATTGGCACATCCTGAAAACAATCTACTGAGCAGGCACTGGGAGTGTAATGTATTTAAAATCACATATTCTGAAACTGCAAGAGAAAAGCCAGGGAGGGCAGGGAAGAAAAGAGACAACTTGCAACCAAAACCACTTTGAAATCTGTGGAAAAGTATTGTTAATGGCAAAAAAGTGCAGAAGGAGGTAAGACTACTTTTGAACATGCATAGTTGTGCATTTTCAATAAGGCAAATAATCCTGTCATTTTCTTCCCCCTTCATAGTAAACACAGACTTTAAGAGACATTTATATGAATGACAAAACAGTATCTAGTTACCAGGACTTAAATACTTTGAGCTCTTTGAGGATTTTTTACAGGGCAGGAAAAACTAAGGACGCTTACATATGTATGTGTGTGTGTATTTATATGTATACCTATTATATTTACAAGTTTTATGCATAAATAAATAAATATACTGTGCTATGATAGTTTTAAAAGGCTATACTAGTTAGATTTTTATAAAAATTTAATTTAGTTTTTGTTTTTCTTTGGTAGGAAAGCAGTAGCACTAAAAAAACATGTAAGCAAACTGATGTACAATTTCTATTCAGACAGCACCTTATGAATACAAGACACACAAGGACACTCAAAGCAACTTTGTCCATTCTTCAGTGTTAAAGGAGGTCTCAAGCAGCCCTCAAAGGGTTATTCCTCTCCAGATACTGCTGCAATGGCACNCTCCTTTTATAAGATATGAGGACTAAGCACATCAGTGGGGACTGAATCATACAAGGCCAGAGCATAAGGTTTCACAAAGTTTTTAACCAATCATAGCAATTTTATTCACAAAACCATTAACAGTGCAAATAATTAGATGCTTCTCAGCAAGTGCTATGACAATATTAGGTAACTGCTAGTTAAGATGTGTGCCAATTCTAGAATCTGGTAAATGGCAACTATATCCTACAGTAGGACTTTCACTCGGGTCTGCAAAGTCATCACTGTCAGTAAAGGCAATTTTCATCTCATTCCACTCACCCTCCTGACAAAGATTATTCTAATCTTCCACAGCTAGAGGCAATTCTCTATCAAAGTGTACTAGACTGCCAGCAACTGTGCCACTTTTACCAATTCTGCAAGGTCAATATGCTTTTGTCTGCTTTAATCTACAAACTCAAGAGTTGAGACTGAAACTCATACTTCTTCCTATTTCCCAAGTGCAGGATTTTTGACAGACATCTCCTTTGACTGCAACTTTGTGACATCTACCTTCAAAATTTAATCTGCATGGATTCCTATCTTATTCTTCCTGCTGAACTGCTAACCTCACACTTTCTCAGAAACATAGACATACAACACAGTTCTAACACCAGCTATGCCATTTGCTTCTTAAAAGCTCTCACATCTGATCCACTTCTGTATCAATTACCAAAACACAATGTATAATGTTAATTCTTGTCTTTGTAAGTTATGTTTCACCCCATTCTAACCCAGTCTCACCTTTACTAATAGATTCTATTTCTCCAACAGGAAAACAGACATATTTTCTTCAACACTTATCTGTATGGTCTTATCTAAATTTAGAGCTCTATTCCCTTCTGAAAGGACTATGACAAGGGAAAATAAAGTCTTTCCCTAGCTGTTCAACACAACTTCATTATCAACATTCCATACATCAAAAGAACTAAGTCTCATTAAAGCTGTTTCAAGATCTAGTCTTCATCTTCCCACATCTAACAGGAGAGGGCAATGAGATTTCTCAAGAATCAACACATTTCCTGTATGTAAATTTAACAAAGCCTCCACCCTCTATTGGCTAGAGAGCACATGGTATATTATCAAATATATGAAATATCAGATTATAACAAGCTATGTGTATTTTAACAGCAGCTGTTGTAAGGGCTAAGTCTGGGAGTGGGGAAAACTAGGTGTTGCAGCCTGTGTTTTAAAAGCACTTCTTTGCTTTTTTTTTTAAGGACATGTGACAACATACTTTGCTTCAGAATATTTAACAACAGTGTATTAAATATCTAAGGAGCAGTCACCAGTTATAAAGCAATTCACTACGTCTTTATTTGGTGTCCCAATTTCAGATTGTAAAGAGTACAGTTTCTTACAAAAACTCAAAATAAGAAGTTTATCTTTAAAGGTTTTTCGTAAGAACTCTGAATACCTAAGCATCTCCAAAAAACTCTCTCATCATGCTTAAGACATGTCCAGGTCACAGGCTTATTTTTAAGTCATAAGTTTTATACAAATACAAAAATCTTTCTCTTACCTACAGTATACCAACTTGCATCTGTTAATTTGTTGATAACTGCTTCCTGGTATGTTCCATCTGGATTCTTCACTTCCACAACAGTTCCTACCTAAAACAGAGAACTCACTTAGCATTGGAGAGTTTCTAAAATAGGTGATGAAATCAACACTTTTGTGTTAGCAAACAGAGATAATTTCTAACCATGTCAAATATAAAATGTTTTTCCAGTTTCACTTGAATGTACTTGTATCCCTCACACTTCTTTTTACATTCCTTTAAAATAAGCCAACTAACTGAGCTGATTATTTCCTGCCAGCAGGTGGGGAACAAGAACCAATTTGAGTGATGTCATTCTCTTGTATAAGAGCTTTCCCATCAAATCCTCCAGCCGAGTTCTCCAAAGGAATGTAAAAGNCCCCTTTAACTACAAAGAAAAAAGCTAACATGAAGAGTATACTATCTCTAACTTTGTAGCATTACCTTTTATGCTTTGTGATTGTATCTACCCTGTGTAATAAGCTAAACCTTCTACTCTCACCGCACATTGTACATGCACATTTATGTCAAATACTGAAAATAAAAATATTTTTCAAAGCATTAGCATGATATAAACAAAATTTATTACCTTTAAGGGACCCTTTATGTGGTCATCTTGCACTTCCACTGTTGAAGAATCGTGCCTAAAGGTTACCTAAAAAATGTAATTCAACTGACAATCACTTGATACAATTGAGCAGCATAAGCACATGCAAACATCAGTAGCCCTTCTCTTACTCTCATTTTACAGTTAATCACCATAATCATTCCACTTGCTGAAAGCTGTTCTGTTCATACATTTCAGAAATATGAGGGGCTAATTTCTTAGTTATCAAAACTCCTAAAATATTTTTTATCTTTCACAATAGAATCATTATCTCTAAAGGAAATGACAGACATGAGTAAAACAAAATTGTCTAATGGCTCAAAATTATCTCTGCAGCTCTCTTAAATGATCTGAACTTCTCTAGTACCACAGCAAGAAAGGAGAAAGTTTCAAGACTTCTGAGTACAACTTTAAAGAAACACTTATATTTCAATGCTTTGAAATCAAACAGTTTTAGCACCTTTATCTTTTGCTGATAAAAGTGCATTTTTCACTTCATGGTTGAAAGACTCACAAAAGTACAGGACAGTGCTGTTGACTAAAGAAAATGAACAACTTGAACAGGCTTTCAGTTAATGTCAGTCTAGCCTGCACACAGAGTTAATTGGAAGAAAATGTAAAAACAGATAACTTTTCAGTCCTTCAAAACTGGAGTAAGTATATCCTATAAACATACGAAAGTATTTTCCCCTGTCATTCCCATAAAGATACAAAGGCTGTTGTCTTTAATCCTACACACTCTGTCCTGAGAAAAAAAAATTGCTCTGGAAATTCAAATGTATGATTAAGTTATCTGTACCAGGTACTATACACATTCACCTTTCATCTCATTCTCAATTAACTTGGTTACACTGAAAGTCATAGGATTAATTACCTCTGAAGCTTTATTTCCACTCCAGTTTTAAAATTATAGGAAACTGAGAGACAATTCTGGAATTACATTTTATGTACCTATGTACATTTTATTAACTCACAAATGATGTTCTGATGTTCACCAGAACCTACTCTCTTGGTGTACTGATGTTGAAGTATAGGATGTTTTACTGTGTATTTGAAATAAGAAAGAATGTAACATGAGATCTAGCTGTGTAACACTAGCTCTCAACTACAGCAATCCTACATCAAAAATCTGCTCTTGTTTCACAAGTGTACCCACAAGCACTTCTCACTGTTGTTGAGAGCTTCACTGTAGCACGCAGCAACAGTAAATCTTCCATCAGAACCACAGTGTTCTCTAACACCAACTCTCCTATACAGCCTTCTCAGAAAGGAGATTTTAAAGAGTTTTGCCAAGAACAGCACCTACAACCAGGACTAAGGACAATCTATCTTGACTGTCTGATTAGAAAACAAATGCACTAAAATGCTACGCTGCCTTACAGGTGCTACTTCAGTGAAATAGTCATCTATCTTCTGTCAGAACTACAGCAACACATATAGTTGTAAGAGTACATTCTTTTTAGACTTGCACATCTCACTTGCTGATGGCAAATACTTTGTCCACCACACAGACAAAATCATATCTTGTAACAAAAGGCAGACAGAGGATTCAGGCTAAGAATTAACTGAGCAAGGACTACTCTTCCGAACTTCATCCTGACAGATACAGGTATTTAATTCTCTCTTTGTGGGAATTTATCTAGAAAACCAAAATTTATTTAAGATGAAAAATAATCTGAAACCAAGGGTCACTAGTGGCTCATATGAAATATCCAGTAAATCAATTCTGATTTAGAGACATCTGTTTTTATTTACTTTCTGTAAATCTCAAATTTATTTTGCAGAGAAAGGGAATTCTATCCAGAACCATGAGTCAGCCACAATGTACTCCTATGAAAGGTAAACGAAGTAAATTGCTATTGTGTATTCCAGAATGGTTTGTCTTTTTAAAGATATCTTGGGGCTTTGACACTTTGGAGGGAGAGTTTTGATACCAACAGTTTTTGCTTCTTGAGATATTCATATGTGTTCAAAAAATACTGGTTATTAACATAAATATTCAAACTCCAAACTCAGCATGACACTGCTGGCCTTTCTTGAAGCAGAGAAAAGTGATGTCAGTTATTTACTAGTTGTGGGGTTTAATTCTAAAAAAGTATTAAAAAGTAATACTTAAATACTAGGTACTTTTAAATACTTAAAAGTATTTAGCAGTGTGGAACCTGTCTCAGGCAAAAGATTAAGACATTTAGCACATTATCAACTTAGTTAGAATCAGCTGCAATTTCTATATTCTTCACCATCCTGAAAAGACAGTCCTAGTAAGTCCTACTACAGAAGTTCTACTTATTTCTGTTTAATAAAGACCTACACAGAAAACAGTTTCTTCTGAAATCTCTGTGCAGGGTGCCCAAATGCAAGTGGTGGTGGATGATGCTGCTAATTGTTTTAGGAGACGCTACCAAAATAAACTGGCTCAAATAACTCTCTAAAAAAAGCTATAATAGACCTGATAAAGTAGACTAACTCTCTTGTAACACCCAAAGCCTTGCCCTTGAGTCAAATTTGTACTGCCTTCAATACTTATGAAAAGCCTAGGCAAATCTGAAATTCTACTGCTTTCCAGGAGTATGTGTGCAATGCTCTTATACATCACTGTAGAATTCCATACGGTGTACAGAATTTGCCAAAGACTGCTGAACTGTGAAATACAGTACCTATTGATACTGAAATTATAAGTACGTAGCACCTGCATTCAATTTAATGAAGTTATTAAATTATGCTATGATGGGAAAGTTATAATGAAGGTATCTCCTCAAAATATTCTGGGAAGTAGAATTCAACAGAAGAAGAAATCACATAGAAGGAGACACAATTAAACATATTTTACTTGTCTGAAGATTGCAATACTCCGTTATCGAAATAATTTTGTTGCCATCCTACTTTCTCAGCAAAACATCTAGTTATAAAACTTAAATGACTGCTTTACACTAAAACTGACAGTATGAAGTTAACTGACTTTCCTTCTCCTCTAGCAGTTCTAGAAGACTAACGCATAAAATATATACTGGGGCCAAAAGAAACCCTTCAGCAAATGAAAAAAATAATGCAGCAGATAAACTACCAAAATTCCAGACAAAGCACACCTGATAATGAGAATCTTTGTTAGAGCTAATACTAGGGAAAGTATGTACATGCCAGAAAGAGCTAAACAGATTTTCAGAGAAAATCAGAGGGCCACTGCTAAGTTTAAGAAATACACATTCCTGGTGGAGAAAAAACAATGTAAACAGATAATGTTACAGCACTTACACACAAAAATCTCAACCATGTTACTCCAGAAAGCAACAACAGTACTGGGGCCAAACTGCCCTAAGCGATAACAGTAACAGTGAACACATACATACACACATAAAACTGAATTCAGAGGGCTTTGTACAAAATCACCACAAACAATTTACAAAAAAATTCCATTTCATGTCAAGATCTTTCTGTAAACCTTGCAGTGAACAAACCAAGTGATAAAACTCATAAGAAAATACTTAGCACTGAATAATAAATAGCAAGTGGCCATCTAAGGAGGTGGGCTGAAAGTCCCTCAAAGAACTGAAATGAGTTAAGATTTCACTGATCTAGGCTCAACAAAATTCCTATACTTTAATACTGATGCTTAACAGCTTAAATAGCAATACTTAATCACTTAAACCAAATGGTACTGTAAAGCATAGACCAGCTGATGCTATTAAGAGTTTTGACTAATGAAATTAAAAGACCACTGATTTGCTCTTCTTGTTGCATGTAACTTTACTATCAAATAAGTGGCAATAGGCCTTCCCACCAGGGTTTATGGAGAGTGCCTGCTCTCTCCCTCAGACACACTATAGGCAAAAATCAGCCACAGCATGAGGGCAGAGTCAAATAATGCAGACTAGCTTACAGTGTGCAACAGTCTTCAAAAACAGGTTATCGCCACTCACATTTCACACATTTTTCACTTAAATTTACAGTAGATATAAGAAAAATATTCTGCCACTATAACTCTTGCAGAGCAAAAATCTAATCTGTAATTTCTAGGTGGTTTTGATCCTTGCTTGGTAATGTTTCTGTATGAGGTTAACAGGCAAAGCAGAAAAATAGTACCTCCTCCCAAATCAGAAGTTTTTAAAAGAGCAACATTATCACAACAGAAATATACAGTCATTTTGCAGTGTATTGCTCTCTTTATTTCTAGAAATTATAATTTAAATTTTCAAGGAGTATTAAAATGTTTATCTTGCAATCCCTTTGCAGAATTTTATTTGCCATGTATGTGACTTATATTGATTCAGTCATTAACTAGTTATCATAAAGCTTAGCTGAGATCCCCTGCTTGCTATTCTGAAAGACTCAATATGCCAAGTGTTTTTTGGAAGGCAGAAGGGTTTCAGCTTATTCCTGAAGCATTGCCTAGTTGCAACGGCTAAATGGCAGTGACCTGTGCCCCTCAGGTAAAAGATACCCTATTAAAGTCTACTTTTAGTAGTTTTAGCTATCTTCTGGTAGTATTCTCCCATACATAAGCCTACATTTATCACATTTTAATCAATTACTTTAAGGTCAGCCTATGGCGTTGAAGGTCAAAAACACACAGATGACAAAGCAGTGACATAAACAGAACATATTTATTTTTGTGGGAGTGGGGGAATCCCTCCCATCCCAACAATAATAAGCTTACTGTTATTTCAAAGACCACAATGCCAGCCTCCAAGGACAGGACAGCCTCTTAGCTGTCCCAAGACTAAGAAGAACTTTCACATTGCACCATTTTGAACATTAATCACCTTTTTACCCCTCCTCAAAAAAAGTGTTTGTAGGAAAACCACATACCTTGACTTTGACAAGCCTTTTTGCTGTCTTGATCTTGGCTTCACAGAAGGCTCCTCTATACTTCGCACTCACATCAGTGCCCACTGTGAGATAGGGAGGCTCATCAATTGCCTGGAACAGAAAGGAAAACAGCTTTTTAATTACTGACCACTGGCAATACAGCTACCATGGTCAACCAATTTCTGTGGATAAAGTATTACAAAACTGCCCAACGAAACTTAAACTGACAGCAATAGAAACACGACACTAAGCTAATACAATGAATAGAATTACAATCTCATAATATACAGATACAATCTCGTGATATAAGATCATAAACACAATAAACTGATACCACAGCTATCTACAGCAAGCACCACATAGGCTTCCAGCCTCTGCACCATCTGAAGACACAGTAGGTGATCAATTCTGCTACAACGGTGAAGGCCAACCAAGTGTTCTACCTTCTCCTTAAATTGCCTCAAGACCTGGTAAGTTGCATGAAGATACTGGTCTTTATTTCCCCTCAAATAATTAAGGTTCATTTTTCATTAGTAAATAGAACAACTCCGAAGAGATTTTGCTTTTTCACATTCAAATGAAGTAAATTATAAAGGTGATGCTCATCAGGAGAGCAGCCCACGGGCAAGGTACAGTAGGAGGCTGACAGAGACTAAACACACAGTGAAGGTGAAGGGTCCAGACAAAAGACAAGGTTTTGTGACATGAAACACAGGAACAGGTGACACCCAAACAGGGAAATAAGAAACAGAAGAGGGGGGAAATAAGAGAACATAGGTCAAATCAGTATACTGAGTGAGATCATGAAGGCACAGTTCCTTCAAAGGAAGTCCATCTTCTCTCACACAACCCCTCCTAATATAATCTGGGTGAGGAGATTCCAGCTAACTGAACCACCAATTAAATATCACTTCATAGGCTCTGGGTGAGAAGAGGAAAGGCACAGGGTGACACACAAGGGGAGCAAGGCTTGTTTTCAAGAGCTGCAAGCCTCCATGGAGACCCAGACAAGAGCAGAGCAAAGAGATTTAAGCCCTTATCGAAGCCACATTGTGTTTCTGTGCCCCTACAGATCCAAACACAGTTTACAAGGGGTATCTCTGGCACACCCAGGTTCTCCGTGGGGAAAATATAGAGATAAATCTTCACAGGCATCAGAGACTTATACTACTTGAGACTGAGGTGCTTGCACTCGGCATCTGATAATTCCTACTAGCTGCTTCCAGTTCCAATACATCAGAAGGCACGGAAGCATGTACTTGAATGCTTCAATGCTCCATTTTTCAGAATTTTAAGTCTTACAAAACCTGAAATTGAGAAACATTAGATGCTACAGGGTTACTTCCTTATTAATGATGTTTTTTACAGTGACTGTTCCATCCTCTCTCTCACTGGCAGGCAATAGAATATATTTCTGAGTACTGTAAAATTGTTATCAATCTGCACTTTCTAAGATCATCAGAAGCATGAATGCACTAATGAACCCCTCGCTCTCTCTCTGCATGTGTGGTACGTAACTGCATGCAGAGTAGTAGGATATACTACACTGGTGGTAGTATATCCATGAACACCTATCCTTTCCTAATCCAGGTTTAATAGCAATAAAACTCCACTGAGATTAACAAGGAATCTGTTAAGCATGTTGGGATTCTGAAATTCATTTCTTCCTTGTTTGCCCAACAGTACTTGCCTTTGAGGCAGGCTGCTATGCTTTTCTTTTGCTGCACTTGGATGGATGCTGAAAGAGGGACTCAGATGGTGATAAATTTGGTTTTGGTCAGTACTCTCACTGAAGTGAACCAAGAAGTGGCTGTTTCACACTATATGAATCTGAGCAGAGAAAAGCAGCAATATATTCTCCTGCAAAGACAGTAAAACGTTAAAACAGGAGCATCCCTCCTGCTCCACTGCACTCTTCAGTGAAGAAACTCATTCACCACTACAGGGGTGATAGCATTTCATGCCAGTTCGTCTTCCAAAGTTAAAAGGAATTGTGGAGTACTGAGATTACTTTTAACAAGAATGACAAATCCCAGATGGGTCCACACAGATGCACACAGCTACGATTCTCCTATAAACAAAACTTAAAGAGCTGGTTGTGTCAGTGTCAGTCAATACTTCCCTATACAGACAAAAGAATTATCACAAAGACCAA
Source organism: Buphagus erythrorhynchus (assembly GCA_013400855.1). Lineage (NCBI taxonomy): Eukaryota > Metazoa > Chordata > Aves > Passeriformes > Sturnidae > Buphagus > Buphagus erythrorhynchus. Next base: position 31,276 of record VZTT01024216.1, read on the forward strand.
TCCACAATGTCAAGCTGAACTTACAGAAAAATATAGAACACTTTTTCTTCACTGCTACTGACACTAACTAAAACAAAAAAATAAATGTCAAGCACCAAGATAATCTGAAGCTCTGGTCTTCAAAAACTTATGGCAGAGGAACAGGCAAGTCAACAACCAAACTTCGAGCAGGACTTTAAATTCTTACGAAGATCATAATTACCAGTATTGTGATTACTTTATCACTACTCTAACTTATTCTTAACAACCTCTTCCAGAAAGAATATTCATTCAAAAGACAACAACTTAAGAACTTCTGTTACTAAAACACAAGTTAATTTCAATCCCTAGCCTAAATCCTTTGAAATTACTCTTATTCCTTTCAGTGGAATTAGTTAATATTTACTACTGTAAAGAACTTCAAAGAAGAGCAAACATATGGACTACCCGATTTCCCATGTAGGTATGTTTACTAGAAATACTGTATTGGAGTGACTTTTGAGAGAAAAATGATGAAATTGCTTTCTTTAACTACTGCTATAAATCATTATATACTTTAAAACAGTATCTGAAATCTTCAGTGGATACATACTGGATTTTTTCCTGCAATTTCATTATTCCATTGAAAGACAAATTACATGAGCTTTCCCCCCACCCAAATCACTTAATTGAAATTTCCAAGATATTTTCTTCATTGTGACAGAGTAACAGCTGAAAGTGGCAAGTTAAAATAATTAGCAAAATGCTATGCATCACAGTGACTGCAAACTAGAAAAATAAAAGTAATGATCAGAGTCTGGCATTAATTTCAGATAATTGTTACCATGACTTTGTCATTCTCACCAACTCTGAATCACCTGTTCTCAAGCAGGTTTTATTCAATTCCACCAACATTAGAGAGATTAAAAATTAGTATACAGCTATTTTTACCTTTCTGTTATCTGTTCCCTGCTTTGTGCTTACGTCATTTATTAGATGTCCTTATGCTCAGACTGAATTTTTATCAGGGTTTGTTTTAATTCTTTTTTAGGCTTTTCAGAGCAGGTTTCCAGAAAATTTAAAAAACCCCCAGTACGCTAAAATGCAGCTAGAATTTGATAGTTCAGTAATCTTGGAAAAGTTATTGCAAGCATACTGAAAATATCTTAAAAGATTCATTGCAATGATATTTAAAGGGAAAGGGAACTACCCTATAAAAAGTTCTGGGCTTCCTAAAATTCTTGAAGGCCTTTTAAAGCACAACTGTACTAGTCTCATATGCTGGTGTCTCAGCCTTTATTTTAAAATTGGCATTTACATTTTATACAGGAACATAAGCACTTACACTTTTATAATTTAAAGATAAGAATCATCGTTTCAGGAGCGTATCACAAACAATCAGTAAACTGCTGTCAACAGCAAAACTGAAAAGTATGCCCGGCACACGCCATCATTCATGTATAATGAGATCAGGAACTTCTTTCATTCAGAGCAGCTCCAATACACACCCCAGGATATCCTGTCAATGTTTCTATGTCTCTGTATGTACTCTTTCGAAAAATCTCAGAGTTCACACTGGAAGGAGAAGGGAAGCTGATGGTAGTATCTCGGCTTGTTTGTTTGGTTATTTTACTACTGTCAGAAGACTGCTACTGAAGATCTTCGTGGAGACCACTCACCCAGCAGGTGGTTCCAAGAGGAATCAGTATTTTGTCTGCACGAATGACGGAGGCCAGGCTACGGCAGGGGAGCCGGCTCTGCGGGTGACACGGGCAGACAGACGGGCACCCGTCCGCCCGCGGATACCAGGGGAGGGCCGTGCCCCGCGGCCGCAGCCAGGCAGGGGATACAGAGGGGTTGTTTTGGGAAGAGAGCGGGATGAGCCCTCCCCCAGCACCCGCTGCAGGGGGTGCTGAGCGCTACCAGGGCGGCTCGAGCAGCGCCCCGAGGAGCTGGGGACAGCGGGGCCGATGCTCCAGCTTCGGCAAGGCCGCCGGAGGAACACTTCGCCGGGGTGCCTTGCTCTTTCGGGTGGGCAGACGAGCACCAGCGACTCTCCGGGGAGCTGCCACTTTAAGGGGAGGGACCGGAGCCGGGAAGCTGCCAGAAGTTTCTGGCTGCCCGAGCCAGCTCCGAGCGCAGCCGCCCGCCCTCGCCCTCTCCCCGAAGGCGCCCACGGCTCCGGCAGATTAAGCGCGGATTGCTGTAAACTAAATTTGTCCCCTTAAGGCGATTGCCGGCTAAATCCGCACGTAGGGCTTCCCGGGAGCCTGCCGCTGCTGGAGTCGGGCACGGAGCACCGGCAGCGCCAACTCCCGGGATCCGGCCGGGAAAACGTGCGAGCGCTGCCCGCGGCCCTGCAGTGCAGCTCCTCCGGAACGCCGCTGGAATGCGCCTGGCGGTGAATATCCTAAATCATCGGCCACATTACTATTAAAAAAAGTTCCGGCGCTGTCTTGGGTGAGCAAGAAGGGATAAAAAGAAAAGCACTTCCTGCAGTTTTGCACTTTCCATTAGGAAATCCGAACTAATGGACAACTGCCATGCTACTTCTAGCACTTAATTTTGTTTTATTAATGGGAGTAGGACGAATACTTTCTCTGCTATCTCAATTCACAACTGCTGTGCGCGCAGAGGAGTTGCAGCACAGGCTGCCGCAGCTGAAAAGCTGGTTTACCACTTAAATTAAAGAAGCAGTCTCTAGGTGACCAGTCAGCAATTTCCACCAATTCAGTGGCGGAATTTTCTTTGGCAGGAAAAGCAGGCTGCTGGAAGGGTTCTGCTCCAGCCTTCGAGCTGATTATACCTGGAAGAACTGATAAATGGCTAGATGCCCACATCATAAAACAACCTGCACATCTTCTGAATTTGGATATTTACATGGTATTAATACATGTAGCAGGGAGAAAACACAGAGACTTCTCCAGAGCACTGTGGAATACACATTTTAACACTGCAATCAAAAATGGTAGCATCATGCTTTTACATATATTTTAAAGCTGCAAAGAAGTTGGTTTCCCAGCAGTTTTTTTTACACACATATTTTTCCATCTACGTGGGATGAAATCATCCTCACATCTCTTTTTTCAACTGTGCTGCATTACTATATTCAAATTCCTTTGTAAAGTCTGTCATGCCATACAGCAGCTGATAAAATTGCTTTACACTGTGCTTTGCCCATAAGTACATCTAATACGGTGTGTGTGAATGTATTATTTCTATCTCCTGATCTGTATTCTTCTGCACCATGCACAGGATGTTCCAAGTAAACCACATGAAAACAAGATTAAATATTCAATCGAGAAACATAGCAGACATAGTTACTAGGAAAGCCTGTGGGACTGCTTTTGGAGTAATATAGAAAGAGAAAAACCTTTCCTTAGTCTTTCATGTATATGAAGTCTGAAGAGCCAAGATTTCAGTTTGCATTAAACATTCAAAATTCAGCATTTATCTACTCTACAAGACTCTTGAGTCAAGAAACTAGTGATACATTTTCAACAAGTAAAAACCACCCCAGCTATCCCACAATTAGTGAAAAGAAAGGACTAGTTCTGAAACTTTAAGATTTGTTTAATTTCAATAACCAAGGTTTAGGGAAAGGTTGTTGAAGATTCAAGACCCTCTCCTCCTGACCCTACGTGCCATCCAAATTATTACTGAGTTTCAAAAAGTATCATCATAAGGCTCAAAATCTGATTTTTTTTCTCATCCATAGTAAGCGTAAGGAGCAGTGGCAAAACTTTTTTCCTACTGCCTAAGGTATTTTGAAGTTATTTTTCCAAGGGAAGTGTTTTCTCATTGTTTGTCTATAGTCCATACTTTAAGATGGAAACACAGTTTGCAAGTGGAATCATTACACACACACTTGACTATGACATCTACAGTCATCCCAGTCCCATAATTTAGTAGGAAAACCCGCCAATAATACCCCACTACTTCAATCCAAAACCAAGCCGTATCTTAAAGTCTCCTAATGAAGAGCAAAAATTTCACATAGCTGGAACCTTAAATTCCCTTTCCATCCTGCAGAATTAGCAGCCACCTCAAAGTCATTCAACAGGGTTTCAGAAACTTTTGGGGCAAAAAAGGCTTGAAAAGACTCAATTTTTAAAAACAGCATTTTCTTTTTAATGAGTAAATTTAACATCTCCTAGACAAGTTCTGAAAAAACATTTTCATGAACATAGGTGAAAAAAACACAAATACACATAAAATATTTCCTCCCCAAATAATCCCTCCCTTAAATAATGCATTTAACTTATAGATTATTACCTTAAATACTTTCAAACTGCAGTGAGTTCCACCCAACAGCAGAGATCCACCTACACACTTCAGAATCAATCTTTTAATAAGCAAAATCACAGTGTAATTAGGAGTGCAAGATTTTGCTTATAGCTCAACCTGCTGTAGTTCAGAGGATATTCAACTTTATAATAATAGCAGACATCTTCAGGAAAAACTATTATTATAACACTTTTAATATACTCAATTTTGCAGATAATATCTTTATAGTTGATTTCAAATACATTCCTCATGTATTTTCAGAGCAACAAAGCTAAGATACTTCTAAAACCTTTCTACAAACCGTATCACCAAGGCATACAATTCCTCAAAGGCAAATGAAGTATCCAAAACAAAGACTGAAGCCCACAAAATAAAAAATTCCTTTTAAATAAAGTAAATCCATTGGCCCATCATCCACCTTCCAGAAATGAGAACACCACAAGAGGAAGCAGGAGGAATTTTTCTGAAACTTGCAAACTACAAAATAGAATAAAAGGCAGTGATGTTTTCCACATGAAAAGGCTATTACATGAAAGCCCAAGAGTAAGAGTGTGCTTTGAGCAAATTTTCTTCTGGCTGAAAAACTAGATTTTTACTTGCTTCTTGGTTTTGTTACTGTTGTACATTTCATAGAAAGGCAGAACTATTAATTTTGAAATTTATGAAGGAAAATGTTTCAATTTTATCAATATTTACCCACAAATCAAAATTATGTTAGGAAACATCCTGACCTAACATTACAAGTTATAAAGGTGGGGGGGGAGGGGAGTTCTTGTAATGAAACCTATTTCCAGTTTCAATTTAAAATCTACAGGAAGTTTCAAGTAACACCTCACCAATCTTGTAAGCAAACATTATACAGCACATAACTCTGGCAAAATGTCATTGTTGTCTCTCCCCTTGACCAAGCTGGAAGTTACCAGGGTTTAGTGCACTGATGTCTGGAAGCATTAAACCAACTTCTGACAGCTTTAGCCTTCCCTACAGGTGCAAAGCGGATATTTTCTTTATTTCAAATTATTCAGTTAGATCAGTCCAGTGCCAAGCTTATTTAAAGTTCTTAAAGACTTGAAAGGCTTCAAAAGCTGATTTTCCTCTCCAAATAAAAGCAAGCTGTGGAAAGGATTTACAGGTTCTAAGATCATGAAGGACCAAGAGACCCAAAACAAGAAATTCAATTCAGTAATCACAAGTAACACTTCTATTTATTATATCTGTATCAAATGCAGAATGGATTTTCATTATTTTTACTTACCAATGTAAAGCTGAATTTTTATGGAACTAATTCTCTTTTTTTTGCAACTGTAAGTTGATGAATAAAATTATAGAAATATTTTAACTCTACTAAGAAAATGAGAAGTAATAATTTAAAGATTTTAAAACTTAGTCTATCCTAATCATTTCCAAAGAGCAACTCAATTCTCCATCCAGAAATTTACTGAGTAGTGCAATTTCCAAACATCTAAACTGTAATTACCTCATTTCCTATTCAATATAGCAAATCCAGAAAGGTGACTATGTTTTAAAAAGTTATAGCATTTAGGTATCTTTTTCCCCTACCATACTGAATAAAACCACTGAATTCTGATTCTGCTCCTAATTTGGTCACAGACTTGCTGCACCATGATGTGGCCCAGCAGGCTTGTACCAACTTTCAAGTCTGCAGAATGGGGGTAATGCACACCTTACTCAAAGGCAAGTATTTGATGTTTCTCTATAGTACGTTCAGACCTAAGAATGGAAGTCTGTATTCTTTCTATCAGTATAGCATATCACTCTATAAAATGTTTTATTTAATAAAAACACTCCAGAACTGCTGATCAAGCTCTCTAAAAATAATGTCAATTCTTAACAATTCCTTCTGTAAGTCTCTTGTTCTGTATTGCTGAAAGACTGCAAGAAGGAAAGATATTTTGAATGCCTACTCCTGCTGCTTATCCCCCTAAATATAAAATCTTTCCTTAAGTCAATTATTGCCATAGCTACCAGATTGCAATTTTTCTTGTAAGGTTTAGCTAAATATTCAAACTATTTAACATTATAGCTTAGTACTGTAAAGTGGTACAACTTCATTAATTTTGGCCAAACTTTTTTGTACATTTCAAGCCTGAACACTGTTTCTACATACATACATACAAAGTAACAATTAATTTGAAATAAGGAGTTTCTCAATAAAGACTTAATCACAAATATTTTAAAGACTTCTTTCGCATTTCCTGTGTTTTGGACAAGAACCAAAAGTCATTCTAGTATGGAGAACCATAAGTCAAAAAAAGGAAGCAATCAATTAAGTGTTTGTTGTTAGAGGGTAAAATAATTCAGCAAAAAGTTATGTTCTTGATATCTGTATAGCACTTTAACTAAGTTAAATTCAATTTTTACACTGATAAACACCCTTTTGCCAACTAAAAGCTTCAGATATTGCTTAGAGTCATTTAAATTGTTAAGTCTGGAAAACTTGCCTCATTTTAAAAAACGTGCCACAGTTCTGTCTAAAGATGCTGCTATGAAAAACTTGGGATGTTTCAAAGCAATGAAAAGAATGATATACTAATGATATGCTTGTATTCCAAATGGATTGGAACAAAGATCATTTGATAGTTTAATCCAACAAACCAGTCCAGGTGGTTCCTGAGCAAAATGATGAAGTGACTATGTAAAGTCCGAAAAAACAACAGTCAATGAAATCTCAAGAGAAAAAAAAAACCAAACAGATCTATTTTTAAACTATTTGATAATTATTGGGCATTATTTATTTTTCCAGTCAAAGACCACTGAATGATTGTTTTCTTTTTAAGAAGTTAGTTTCACAGTAAATTCAGTATAACAAGATACAGAACAGGAAACTCTATGTATGTGAAATTACTTGTCTGTATTCTAGGTAACTGATAATACTGGCATTTTAGTTGACAGAAAAATACAGTAATATTTTTAGATAGTAAAACTGATAGCAAGAACAGTGAACAGATACTAAAATCAGATAATTGCCCGAGAATGTTCGGGTTTTTTTCACTGAAATTGTGGCATATTAAGATTCTGTTTAGTATCATTGATTTTTACAACTATTTTGTGTTGTGTAAAACTTTAGAAGCAAATTAATGCTAAATTGAAAAACTCAGCCTTAAAAAACCCACCACCAAAACTCAAAATCAACACCCAAAAAACCCCAACCATAAACCATGACTCCTTTTTCTGCAAATACAAAATAAAATTTCTTGGCTTGGTTTACTTCCATTCTTTGTACAACACTTTCTAAACTGGCTATGAGGAAGAAAATGGGGGAAGGAGTTTTTTTGCTCCTTTTTAAGTTAGACTTTTTTTAGACTTTTTAACTTTTTTTAAGTTAGAACAGAAAGGGAAAGCAGAAGGAATGACATACAACTCAAAATCCCTGAGCAGAATGAGACTTCTGAAACATTGACCAAGTCAATTCACTAAACACAGCTATGATTTTATTAGTCCGTCAATGTTTAAATATACACTGATAAAATTATATGCTAAAATTCTAAGCATTTAAGATGCTATTTTGTATATTTGTATGAAATCATGACTGTAGCTAATCTGAAATTTAATATAAAGTACTTTTTACAATACCACATTGAAACTTTAACAGAACAACACATTAAATCACATCATTAGTCTGGTAAAAAATTAATGTGTAGCCTCTGGATTTGGTTTTTGCCATTGTTGCTAGCTAGGAGAATGATGGAGGAGTACACAGAAGTAATGCCAAACCTACACACAACTGTCAAACAATACAAAATAAAAAATGCAAATACGAAACAAAGCAAAAAAATAGGAGTTTTCTTACTGAGAATGAATCCTTCCTCAAGACATATGATTTAGTAAGTTAAGCACAACCAATCTGCACATGAAGGCTATGCACAAATCCAAGCATTCAGGAACTAATAACTTGTGCGCTGTGGTTCTGGAGACAAGATGAATTTCTAGCAGAGAGCCAACTGTACACAAGAGGGTACCAGAAGTATGGTAGTATAAAATGTCTAATGTCATACAGCAGCACAAGAAGTTTTAGACAAGAGAGTGAATTTTACATCTGCCATGCTCCCTCCATTGCTGCGTAGTAATTCAGTGCAAAACTGCTGGCCAGGGACAAGACACTTCGAAAAGAATTATGAAAATTACTTTAGAAAATACATAGAAAGAGACTGAAATAACTTAATCTAACAACTTTATCAAATATTAAATTACAATGGATGATATTCCTGGGAAAAACAAACAAAAACTTAATTACACATAAAAGGTTATCAAGGTTGTTCCTCTCAGCAGGATCATTTTAGCTGTATTATTCATAACAGGTGTCTGTAATACCTATTCTTACATTTAGAAGTAATATCTCACACCCTGCAGTGCTTACAGGCTTTTCTATAACATCTCATGTAAACACTCCTTGCTACTGTTATTTCTTGTCTTATCAACATTGCAAATGGAGACAAGTGTACTTCTGCTATGTAGCTTTCAAGAGATGCAACTTCTTAGAGTAAGTGTATTTCTAAAAGAAAAAAAACAACTCATGGTGTAATTTTATCTATAGGTAAAAAATTTTATTTTTACATATATATATATATATATATGTTTATCTATAGANACCTCACATATTTCTCTTAGTTGGTGCCTAAAATTGGACACAGGTACAGCCTAGTTAATTGCAAGAGAAGCAAATATAATTTCACACAATTTTCAAGTAATACTTTAACATTCCAGTATGGCATTTGCCTTTTTGGCAGAAGTATGGCATTGACTCATGTTCCATTTATTTTTTGGCTATTTTTCCAAGAACTGCTCCCTTAGGAGGCAGGGATAGCATGCAGCAGGTTCCATTTTCAAAGGCAGTGAACTACTAATGTGGCACATACCACACCATGGAACTCTTGACAAGTGTTGATGGCTCCCCAGCTCAGCCTGCTGGCTGCCTTCAGCCTGACACTAAAATCTTAGATGAGAAGGCAGCAAAGCTCTCGATTCGATATGTTGGGAGTCTTAACTCATTGAATAAAGCACCAGCCTCACTCCTCCAGACTACTGCAAATCCATGACATGAAGCAGGTTAGAGGAAATGAGATGCCTGAACAAGTTGTGAGTGCTCACAGATAGGTTCTGAGCCAACCATCCAACAGAATCTACCCTACTTTACAAAGCACTATTACCAAATTCTTTCTGCCCAGAGCAGAGCACTCAGTGCCATGTGCCAACATTTATAATTACAAAAGAGACTTCCACAGAGCCAGCACTGAAAAGTATCACAAACACCCACAGGTTAGCTAGAGTCCTTCACTGGATTTGGCCCATAGTGTCAGACTCAAGTGCTCTTTCATTGCAAAGGAAAAAAGCAATATTGCAGGGACCTTTAATCTTATAGTCTAGTGCATTAAAAAACCCCATAGCTTCAGGATGAACAGAGATTTTAGGTTTAAAAAAAGGATGTTAATATGCTGTGTAACTAGTTGCTTGAAGAGATCATAAGACCGATTAAAACACCCAATCACTTCGAACCTTTAAATCAACAGTCTTACTAAATTAAAAGGATGATCAAGCAGCTTTTGAAGTAGCAGTTCAAACTAAGCCTAATATGGCTATAGGTATTCACACTCAAATTCTGAATCTACAAGGAACTCCCACAGTTAAAACAAAGTATTTTGATACTACTTTTGATAAATACTACAGAACATGAAGTCTTCTAAACAGTTACCTGTGCTTTTCAAGATTCTGTGAATTGCCCCATACACAAAACAGCCTATCAAAGTAATCAGAGAGAAATCACTCAGTCAAAGAAATACCAGCTTTACTACTTCTGATTTGCACTGATGTATGTCAAAACTCATTCTGCCACCCCCAGGCACTTGTGCAATGTCTCAGACAGACAGGAAGTATGCACATGGTTTCGTCTCTGGTTAGAGCTCAACTTACTTACCATAATACTAATTTTAAAAATACTCTGTACACAACTTCACTCAGCAACAATCTATCTCAATCTGTTCACTTCTTTAGTTTTAAAAGCTCAACTGTTGCAGTCAGACTTC
>VZTT01024217.1:4870-17232 GCA_013400855.1 Buphagus erythrorhynchus
CCACACCCTCCCTGGGTGATCTGTTCCAGTGCCTGGTCACTGCACAGGGAAGAAGTTCCTCCTCCTGTTCAGGTGAAACTTCTGTGCATCAATTCCTGCCCATTGCCTCTTGTCCCATTGCTGGGCGCCTCTGAGCAGAGCCTGGTCCATGCTCTGACCCCTCCCTGCAGACACTGACAGACTCTGATGAGGTTCCCTCTCAGTCATCTCTCCTTGAGGCTGAACAGCCCCAGCTCCCGCAGCCTTTCCTCATAAGAGAGATGCTCCATCCCTTCTTCATCCTTGTCACCATCCACTGGACCCACTCCAGGAGCTCCATGTCGCTCCTCTCCTGAGGAGCCCAGGATTGGACATAGCACTCCAGATGTGCCTCACCAGGGCTGAGCAGAGGGGTGGGATCACTCCCTGACCTGCTGGCAATGCCCTTCCTGATGCATCCCTGGATCCCATTGGCCTCCTTGGCCACAAGGGCATTGCTGGCTCAGGGATAGTCTGTTCTCCACCAGGACTCTCAGATCCTTCTCAGAGATACTTCTCTCACCTGACTCTTACCTGGGTACTGAATCAACATAGTTTACCAACAGACTTGCACATGGAGATTAATCCATCTTCTGACAACTAGAATCAGAGATTTTCTAGTGCCACTTATTCATAGGCCCACTTGCATACACAAGCAATGATGCTACTGATTTTTTCCCCTCCTGAACCACAAAATACTCAAACTCAAGTCTCTACTCATGCATTTGTGGAGGGGCTTTGGAAGAGCTGGAGGATAAGGAAGAAAACAACAAAAAATAATAAAACCACAAATAAAACCAACCTGTCCTATAACACCCAGTTATCACTACACACAGGCCAATCAATAAACCTACCCTGAACTTTGGCTTATTTCTCAGCTTGAGTTTAAAATCAAACCTAAACTTTTCTTCATGCTAGTCATGCCTTTAGCTCAGCTCCATTTTCACTTGACGAGCTAAAAGCACAAAGACTTTTAACTTTTTTTGTGTATGTGTCTGTATCTTCCACTCATCCATCCTCCCCCAGATTTTCTCAGTGCAACTCAGCAACTTTCAGCTACTCGAATGCAGCCCTGCAGCATTTTTGGCAGAGACTAAGATTTCTTGTCATGGTAGACTGATATAAGTTTAAAAAATGCAAATGCTGTTCTGATTTATAATGTATCATTACCACTTGCATTTCAGAATTAAAACACTTTATCAGTCTGACCCAACTTTATAAAGAAATCATAACAAGGCAGTGTAGTATTACAAATTTATTGAGTTTCGTCAAAGTAATTTTTCAGCATTGAAAATTTCACACATATAAAACAACTTCAACTTCTATGCATTAAAACCAAAGTATGGGTTCTTTTTTAAATTTAAAGCAAATTCTGTGCTTTTTTAAAACATCTCATGAACCAAATTCTTCAGTTATAAAGCTGATAAAAATAAGTGATACACCACTAGAGTTTTTTCTTCAACATGTGAAATTCATCTCTTTGGGAAACAATACTTTTAAAAATTGTATCATGAAAGATACAGACCTGAAAAAGGATAAACAATCATACACAAGGCATAAACATTAAACAGAGTAATTCAGACAATTTATAAAGAGATCTGGAAAAGTACCTAAAATAGTGATATTTATTTCATATAAAACTTCAATAATAAAATATTGCTCATAATAAATAAGAAAACATGAGTTTCATTAATACTGTTCTCCCCTTAAAGCTCTCTTGGATGTAACAGGATCAGATCTGATCAAAAGTCAAATGTTTATTTTGTCCTCTGTATGAAGGAGGCAGGTTTACAGGCTTCAGGTCATTCTTTGCTAGAAACAATTTTATTACAAACAAAACACAGAATTCATTTCAAGAGTCATGCGTAGTTATGGGAAAAAAATAATAATCCCCCAAATGTGAATAAACCTTATTACAGTAGATTTTAATACCCAAAATATTTGCCCTTTTTGTTAAGCCCAAAGTGGAATAAGATTTCCCATGGATTACGAATACAAAGAGAAAGCTGCCCAAGTTTTCTCAAAAGCTTCTAAATATGGGTGCAGCTGTAGTTAACGGTTATCAACACTGTTAGGGACAGCTCTAGGGGGATGGAAGTTGCCTCCCTTTATATGGGGACGTTGGATTTCGTCCCTGCTCTTCCCATCTGCAGACAGGGCAGTTTGGAGCAGTTCTTCAGCAGCTGCTCGATGGCGATGTGGCGCACGTTGAGCTCGGAGGCCAGGGAGTCCTTCTCCTGCACCTGCTGTGCCAGCTCCTCAAACACATCTGCAACAACAGCACGGGGTCAGTGCCTGCTCCTTGTACTCACACACGCTAGGAAGCAGTGACAAACAACACTGGGGAAAAGGCACGGACATTTAAGTGGGATCATGCACAGGAACTCTGCTTTTCCTGGTTCCAGCACAGCTTTGTATGCATTGCAAACTGAACAGCATCACTTCATTTCTAGTTATAGATAACCTGAGCCAAGGTGGATCAGTTTAGAACTCAAAACAAAGCTGACTCTGGTCTGGATCAGCAATGGTGTGGCAGCAGGATCATCCCCCTGTGCTGGGCACTGGTGAGGTCACACCTCAAATCCTGTGTTCAGTTTTGGGCCCCTCACAGGAAGGACATGGAGGTGCTGGATCACGCCCAGGGAAGGGAACAGAGCTGGGGAAGGGTCTGGAGCACAAGTGTGATGAGGAGCAGCCGAGAGGGCTCAGCCTGGACAAAAGGAGGCTCAGGGGAGACCTTATCATCCTCTATAATTGCCTGACAGGAGGGTGGAGCCAGGTGGGGTCCAGCTCTTCTCTCAGGTAACAAAGATGAGAGGAAATGGCCTTAGATTGCACCAGACAAAGTTAGATTGGATATTGGGAAACATTTCTTCATGGAAAGGGTTGTCATGAACTGAAACAGGCTGCCCAGGCAAGTGGTGGAGTCACCATCCCTGGAGGGATTTAACAGACACAGAGATGAGGCATTTAGGAACCACTTGGTTTTGTGGGGGATTAAGGGTTGCACTTGATGATCTTAAGGGTCATTTTCAACCTTAACAATTCCGTGGTTCTAGTCAAATTCTTAAAGAGAATACTGTGCCAATTTGCAGCACCAAAGCAGATTACATAATGAAAGCACCTAGAAATCTCCCTATACCACGCATTTCCATGCAAAACAAGAGACTTCATCTAAAAACTTAACTGACAGAAAGGCAATAACAATTTCTTTTTTAAAACCAGATCTTTTTTATGACAAACCACCACAAACCCAAAACCAAAAGTATTGAAAAATTCTCACCCTGGATTTGCTTGAGCAGTTTTTCATTAAGTTGCTTTAACTCTCCTAGAGTCATTGTAGTCACTGCAACAATAAAATTTGTTATTACCACTAACAAAGTCACATAAGCATACCTAAGCAGACCCCTATTTTCTCAAGATTTCTCCTGTTTGCATACTAATAATCAACAGCTCCGTAGCAGTAAGTCAGAAACAACAGTATTTATCAGTCATTTGAGGAAAGTTTGAAAATTCTCTTTTTAATGTTGACACAGACAATGATTTACTCCACTAGAAAATTCTCTCTTCAATGTCAAAAAGGTAGAAAATCAAGCCCTGAAAACAGTAGCATCCAGAATCAGAACTGCTTGGCACATTTAAATACTATACCCTCCTCTAACTGCCAAACATGATCTCCCCAGTGTAACCCATGAAAGCACATCTGTTTAGTTGTGGGCAATTAAAAGGGGACAATTTTGAGGTAAGCCCTGCTACGTTTCCCAGCCTGCAAGAAGCAGCTTCCTGACAGAATTTTCAGCATGTGGCTCCCTGTTTTGGTTATCAAGGTTTGTGCTTTATGCATACAGGAATAACATACACAGTTTCCAGTGAATGACAAATGATGAAGGGCAATCCTGGCTTGATATGAAAACCAGCATATAAAAACAAGTTTCCTTCTGTGCTCCTGGTGAGAACTACAAGATCCTCTGTATCATTCAAAAGCCCTTCTGCATCTCAGGTTGTGTGCATTGACCACCCTCACAGAAAACACACATTAAGACTCAGAGGGGGAAATTGTGAAAGTGCCCTTGATCAGCAGCAGGGAGGCACTGGCCTGCTTCCTAGGATTCCCTCAACCCTGCAGTGGACACACATGGTGCCATGCCTGCTGCTGAGATGCCCTTGTCACCACGGTGAAAAGAGACAATCTGAACACCACAGGGGGTACCAGGCACTGGCACAAGCTTAAAGACCTTGCAATTCCAAAATACTGTTTTTAAACTTCAGCAAAGCTGTTTCTGCTGCAGCTTACCAAAGCTCTCATTGCATACTTGAGAGAAAAAAATGATGCTGCAGCTTTTTTCCAGAGATTTCTCTGTGAAAAGGTTTCTACATGGCAAATATAAAGTCCAGAGTTCTGAAAAAGATGGGTTTTAGCTACCCACTGGATTATTTGATTATCCTAAGCCTTCCCTTTCAAACTTTCTCACAGCTGGCAGTTGTGGGATGTTAAATTGCTGACAGTACTGCCAAACCAAAGAAGCTGGCAACAGCTAAGACTTGGTATTTGAGACATAATCCCAGTTAAGAATAAAATAGATTCATCTTTCTCCTCCATCAGGCAGGTAAAATGGTGCTTCTTCCTACCTTCAGCTATCAATAAACCTGAAAAGTCCCTTCTCACACCTTACCATCCTTTAAACACCATGAAAATCCTGACCAAATTGAATATAGTAATTAACAGCTAAAAATGACATGATTTTTTCCCCCTTTTTCCCCCCCCAGTGTTATGATGCTACTTCCCCATTCTTTAGTATTTTCATTAACATTTTGTCATCTGGCAGACAGGCTGATTCACATGTTTCATGTAAGTGTTTTGGGACAGGACTGTTTCATGACACATTATTCTGATACAGAAGGGAAAGGGAGCACTGAATTTAAATGGTAAAATATTATTCTACCCACCTATTATTCTACCTACAGCTGAGGTAAATTCTGAAGAAATACTGGCCAAGCTATTTACAGTTGCATTAATACTTTTTCAGTAGACAGCTATGTTGTTAAGAGTGAAAGTATTGCAGCAAGAAGGTACCTAATTCTGGCAGTCTAAGTTTTCATCTAACATACAAACTTTATATAATCATAGAGCCTCCAAATGAATGTCTTTTAAAGATAAATACTGCAAAATACAAGCAAAAATGCCTCAAAGCTGTACTATGTAGTCATAACAGAAGAAAAAAACTGTTATTATGCTCAATGCAGATTTACGTTTCCATCCCAAAATCAATGATTGGAGATAAATTCCAAGTCACTAACTTCAGTTAGACAACCCCATAAACCAGGTCAAGCTTCCCTAATTCCTCTGTTATACGCTGTCCTGATTTATGTAATCCCAGTTTATGACTCCAGCAGACAGGTGGTCAAACAGCCCAGTGTATCTCTTTTGATTTATGGCTTTAAGGCTACTAATTCACTACAAATGCAACATGACATATCATGCAGCAGTTAAGTAAAATCCTTTCATAAAGAATGAGAAATGACTGAGCTTTGCAAGAACAGAGTTGTCAGTTTGTTAAAAAAAATGTGAGGCTAAAGAAGCCAATTCCAACTTTTTACAGTATCTCTTTCTCTTACTCTTCTGACATTCTGATTCCATTACTACCCTGTTTTTTGTTACCTGTTTTTCCCTGGAATACTTTATCAGTGCTTATATTTTCTTTCTCAGGTCTTGAAATTCAGAAACCCTCTCCAATTACTTTCCTCATCTATATAATTAAGAGTGGACATACACCAGTTCAGGACCAAGTACTACCTAAAATGCAGGATGGTAACAGCACATACCTCTAGGAATCTATCCCTAACACATTTCATGCAGCCTGATTCCAGAGATACTAGAATATCCTAGATTTTTCTAAAGAATTCTTCTAGTGATCTTCTCAAACAGGAAAACTAATTTTCTGTTATTTTCATTACCACCACACTCATCAAAAGATAGCTCAAGTCTTCTGCTACAGCCTTTAAGAGGACATGGTGGCAGAAGGACCTTCCTATTTTCTTATGCTCAACAAACACAAGGAAAAACAAATCTAGTAAAATGCACAAGGAAAGTCTGCTGCTATGAAGATTATTCTGTAAGTTTGCTCTACTACATGACCTCTTATTTCCCCTGTTGCTTATGGCAGGTCTCTGTAAAATGTAACTCAGGGCACTGTGCAAGTTCAATAAGGGAGATATTTGCAGGAGCTGAGTAACCTCCACCTCCACAGGCAGGGCTGTGCAACTCCTAGGAATGACATATTTAAATTACTTTTTTTGCATAAATTAGATATGCCCTGTATCACACTGGGCTACAGGTAAGAAAAAAGAAAAAATAAAAATATAAAGAAAGAAAGAAACAAACAAACAAACCAAAACAAAAAAAAAGCCCAGCCAAACCACCCTATTTGCTCAGCCAGGTAGCTCTTTTTTCCCCACAGATTTTACATGTTGGACTTCAGGATGAGAACTAATGCCCTGTGGAGACATGAAGTGGTCAACAGGTATTTGAAAGAATGCCCTTGCTTGCTAGGCTGTGTGTAAATGGATGCATACTCACGTTCCTCCCTGCTGTGTTGAGGATGTCTCCTATGAACACTGGCAAGTGAATCACCTTCAGCTTTCTCAGCTTTCTGCACCTGGCTGCGGTTGGACCACAAGACGCTGCTGCAGCAGAAGGTAGCACCGAGTCTGAAATCAGGGGATTCTCTTGGTTCCAGCAGAGTCTGTGAGCAGCTTGAGATGCCTCCAGATTTCCCATCTATCCATTTTGCAGAGTATCTAGGTACTGGGGAGTCAAACTGTGGGAGTAATTTTCTATCAGTCTGATGTCTGAAGCTAAAAAGCTGGTGTTGGGATGGTTTTGAGCTTTCAGAATCAGAGTCTAAATCCTTGTTTTGTGCATACTGTATGATCCAGTTAATTTTTTTGCTTAAGATATTTTTTACTTCTGCATAAGGACTTTTAGAGAGCTTTGATCGTGGACAGTCCTGATTTGCTATTAAGTGGAATTTTTCAAAGCAGTCTCTGTGCCCCCTTAAAGATCTTGTATGTAGAAGATCTGACTTTGGTACTCCTGTAAAGATACAACAGAAAGAAGTTCACTTACTGCTAATTTTTAAAAATCTTTACTCACAAGCAACCAAGAAAACAAAAACTTTAGTGATGCTTTCCTACTAACAGTCTTATCACTGAAGGAAACCAGGGTACCCTACAGTCCAAAATTCATGAAGTTTCCCTCAGGCTTGAGTCCTTGTCACACGAAGTGTTTTGCACACCATAACCTCTAGAGCAGGACTTCAGTGTGTGCCTCTTGCACGGTGACAGAGATGAAGTAAACTGACAACTCCACACATGCTGCATCACCCCTACACACAAGTGAATAAACTGCAGAATTAAAATAAACCCAACTGTGTATCAGCAAGTTCTATAGAATGATCCTGAAGAGCATTTTGACAGCACTCATACAAGCTCCCATCTTCTATGCATAACGTTATGAGCCATCTGCTCAAATACTGCAGGGTGCAGGCTTGTCTCATTCAAGTGGTCAAAAAGAACTCAGATTTCAGTCATAGTTTATTATTTTGCACTGGTACAAGCCTGCAGCCTAGCTAGGGAAGCAAGCTCTAATACTGTCAATGCTTGCCAACATTAAACTGTCCTGAAATTCACTGGAAGTGTGCTGGTTTTGGCTGGGATAGAGTTCATTTTTATCACAGTGTAATATGGGGCTGTGTTTTGGATTTGTGCTGCAGTGTTTTCATTAACACTGAGCAGGGCTTAGACACAGTCAAGGCCCAAGTGAGTGGGCTGGGGGCATGCAAGGAGGTGGGAAAGGACCTGGAACAGCTGATCCCAACTGACCCAAGGGATATTCCACACCATATGGCATCATGCACAGTGTATAAAGCTGGGGAAAGAAGGTGGAAGGGAGGAACGTTTGGAGTGATGGTGTTTGTCATCCCAAGTCACTGTTATGCATGACAGAGCCCTGATCTCCTGGGGATGGCTGAACACCTGCCCAGCCATGGGAAGCAGTGAATGAATTCCTTATTTTGCTTTGCTTGTATGGGCAGCTTTTGCTCTCTTTTTGAAACTGTCTTTGTCCCAATCCACAAGCTGAAATTCTCTCCCCATCCCACTGGGGTTAAACCATGACATCACACAAGATGGATGTTTATTCTCCTCTTTGTTCATCCTTCCCCAAAGACTGTTCAAATAGCTACAGCAGGTAACTTAAACCTCTAAGTAACTGCTAGTGATTGACAGGTTAAAAAGGAACACAATCTGTGAAGATCTGCAGTTGGTGAACACAGATGGTATGAGAAATGACTATTCCAGAAAGTTAATAGTACCCCAGTACAAAATTACTCTCTGCAAATTCAGTGGATATTTATTTTTCTTCAGATTCACCTACACAGTAGATTCAGAATCCAAGTCCAGAGTAATGAACAGTTTGTCATTTATTTCAGTACCCCATACACTACTTGGGAGGTTCCCAATACAATGAAAACCAATTCTGTCTAACAGTTTGTCACTGCAAATAACAATAATATGCCTGTACACAGTCGGAAGTGCTTAATGTCATTTATTAAAATGTCATTTATTTAAATGTTATTTACACCAACAAACAATGTAACTGGATCTCTGAACCTAGGCAACATGAACCAACCTGCAGCCAACTTACCATTTAGCCATTTAAAAGAAAAACCATGAAATGCAACACGTAACAAAATCTGGTAACAGAGACATTTACTGATCATTACAAGAAAGCTACATGTTACAACAAGTCTCAGTTCCATCTGATTTACCCTCTTAAATTTTTGTGGTAAAGTGTTATCTCCCCACCCAAAACAATTAGAAAAGGATACATTTTTTTTTAAGTTATTGAATGTCACAGAATCCCACAAAACTCTCAAAACTAACCGGAAAAGGTAAAATTTTTAACATGAAACTGTGAAAACAAATCCAAGCACTTCATTTTGATTATCTCACTTGCTGGAAACTGCTTTTTGAAGTTGGGGAGTTCAAACATCAAGAGTAGCCATTATAAATTGTTGATTTTCCACTCTTTGGGCAGCACTGAAACTTAAGTGCATTATTTTCTGGCTGTGTTTCTGAGAGTGCACACAATTTATGGGGCAAAATGTCTAATAAACTGGAAAATAAAAGAAAATAGCAGTGGAATGTATTTTGTTCTTAGCAGCAGGGGGAAAAAAGGTAAAGTCATGAAAACAGATATTCCTTCTGTTCATGAACTAACTATTAGAAGAAACAAAATTCACATACTAACCAGAGGCACCATTTAAGAAGGAAGTTCTGGAGTAAAGTACACTCTGTGCCCCCTTTCAGTGGGCAGTCAAGACTCTCACTCCATACCTCAAAATAGTTTTCAACCTCTTTCAGCAAACAGATATTCACTAACTTTTCTTAAGATCTGCATAATCTGCTGCTTACTTGCAATGCTATTTTACCTCTCTATCTTTACAGAGACTTAAAAAACCCCAACAAACATTTCTATTGAAAACAAGAAAGACAAGTCATTTGTTTTCATGACTTATCAGAACCATTTAAGTGAGCAAGCCTGCTTAACTGAAGCAGCATGACGGAAACCTTAAATCTTTAAGCCATCAAGGGAAAGCAGACACTGTCCAGTGAAATTATAAGGCAAATATATTCACAACACTATAAACCCTAGAAAACCAAAGTGATTTGTTCAATGCTATTTGCTTTACCCAAGTGATTTTTCAACATTCTACTTTGTTGCTGCTCATAGTGCTTTCTTTTACTTACAGAAAACAATCAATGGGCTGAAAAACACATTTGGCACAATTTTCCATACAATAATGCTCAGGAACTCACCTAACAAACACACCCACACAACAAATGATAGAATACTGACAGTATCACTTAAAAAAAAAGATATTCCTTTGACGCTGCTTCATTATTTCAATGAGAAAAAATGTTACTTGTTCAGTAGGAGAGGAGGGTGAGACCACACAAAATAGCCAACAGACAAATTGTTACACAAAATAAAGAACAAGTGCAGCACGACTTCATAAAGCCCCAACTGAATTATGTCCAAGTCTTAAGCTCAAGGTTATTCAAGTCTTTCCTTCTGATGAATTTATCTTTTAAGAGTTCTGAATATTGCTAACGTCTCTGTTCTAGGAGCATGCTGCTCAAAGAGATCTTTTTTATCTGAACTCAGTAATAGAGTGCCTGAAATGAGCAATTATAACAGAAGAAAGAAGACATGCTACTTCAAGAGTTTAAGCTTTGCTATTTATATGCCACACATTGGCCACAATATCCCTATTTCTAAGTGTAGGGCAGGTTATTGCAAAACAATTCCAGTATACAAGATCAGAATTTACATCCTACCCCTTCTCTTACTCCACTGAGAAACCCCAAAAGGGGTCTTATCTAAAGAATCTTGAATATCAAGTAAGGAACTGAAAATGTGCAAAACTAAACCACTTTTATAGAGAACTGCCAACAGACCTGCTTCAGCTTTCACATAACTGGCTTGGATTTTTACTGTAACAATCACACACAAAACTAAAACAACCATCAATCTCTCTTTTGTCCTAAGGTGACAATTAGCCCTTTCCTATGCAGAGAACATCAGCCATAACCTTCTGGAAGAGCTGAGCAGGGACAGCAGCTGCTGTGCCAGCACAAACTAGCAATCACACACCAGAATTACAGCAAGTAAGGGCATGGTTCTTTGGAACAAATCCTTCTGTTGTGGGCAATACTATCAGCTTTATGAGGCAGAAAAGATGTCCATTTCTTTTTGGGAAGACTTCATACTACACTCAGATTACTTCATGTTTTCCCCTTCATCACAACTGCAGAAAAAGCTACAATCTAGTGAGCTGGCATGGATCAAGTGATATATAAAGATGATGCAGTTTTATTGCTTTATTCAACACTATACACGAGGAGATGAATAAAGCACGGCAAGATTTCTGTACAAAACAAGAAGCAATACTGTAATTTTGATAAACAGCTATTGTAAGCTCCAGGGTCTTTCACAGGGTTTCAGTTCCATCTCCACATTTCTGTTTGCCAATAACAACCTGAATCTTTCTTACTTTTTGTCTGGTTCTTCAAGTCTGCAATCATAAAACCATCAACTTCTTTTCCCCCTCACATTTGCAGGTGTGTGTACATTTGCCTTTTGTCTTACTTTCCGAGAACAGGATTGCAGACTATGTCCAAGAATGTCCTACACTTTATATTTATTTTTTCAGAGAAGGTAAAAACCTTCAAAAAGCAAGAAAAAACCCACAACCACACAGAGTAGAAAAGTTTAATCTGCAGGAAAGAAAGAAAAAAATATCCTACAAAATTCACTAATATCTAGACCACAGCTCACAAACTTAAGACAACACCGATGCTATTAGGAAATAAGATCATGCCAGAGATCATTCCTCAAGTGCACATGATCCACAGGCTGATGCCAAACCTCCAGACAAATCATGAAACAATGTAAGTGCTTACAATCCATTATTTGTTTCTGATTCTAGTAACTCATGTGTCCTAGATGAAATATGAATGTATCACTTCACTCAAGAGTATCTTTGTATATTGACTTGAAGAACAGGACTTCCTACGTAAGTGTCTAATATTAAGGCAAAAAAAACTCAACCCAAACCCTGACTATTTCAATTTCTAACCTATGCAAGGCAGGCAGTCAACATGACTCCTAATCCACTCCTACAAAGTAATTTTGTAAATGCATGACTAGCAATCATGCAGTTTAATACACATTTTTGTAACTTCTATTTATTCATAACTGTAAAGTAGCTGAGAGCAGAGAGAATATTCACCAGATAACCAGGTGAACAATCACATCTCAACAAATTCTACCCCACTTTGAGGCATTTGTACTTTAAAGTAAATGAGTTTCCAACATATTAAAGCTTTTTGCTTTCTGGTTTTTGCAACTGATTCACTGAAAACTATGTATAACTCTTCTTCATTATAAAGACACAGAACTAAATTGAAATGCTTGCTCATGTTTATATAAAGTTGGTTAGAATGGTTGTCTTATTTCCAGATTGTAATAGTGATCAACGAGTCCAATTCAAAAGGAATGTTCTTGAATACCAAGATTATTCCACATCCCTTCACAAATGTTTCCACAGAAAAAAATAAATCAGTGATCATCAGCCTGCTTGTTTATCTTCAACAGTAGGTTTTTAAAATTTGTTTGCTATTCTCTTAAAAACAAACAACCAACCAAACTTCTTATTTGATCTTTCAGATCCATAATTTGGAAATAACATTAAAGAAAGCCTGCATTCCCTTCTGAGCAA
>VZTT01024221.1:14783-28165 GCA_013400855.1 Buphagus erythrorhynchus
AAAAAACAAAACAAAACAAAACAAAAAAAATCAAACAAACCACAATTCAAATTACAGATAGCTCCCAAAATTCAAGTGCCAAGGAGTAGCCACAGTATCCTCCCCTGCAGGACTCCAGTGCATGCCTGTGCCCCTGTCCCCAGGCCAAGCTGGGACACACTTGTGGGGCTACTCCTGCAGTGGGGCTGTGCAAGATCTGTGCACCTGTGTAAGGATGCAGGCTGTTTAGCTGATTTCACAAATGGACAGACCATAGACTGTTGTGAGAGGATTTATGGCAAATAAACAGGGCTCTTGGTTTTTACAAACAGGTTTTCCAAGTATCTGAACCAGGTATCTTTTTATTTAGATATTTGTTTTCATGATGAAGCTACTACAAAATGGTTTGAGGAAGGTAGATTGCCACTCTGTTGGCCTATTTCCACAGCCAGCTATTCTTTATATGCATTGACTCCCTTCTTGCTTCTCTTTCTGCTTTCTCAACCAAATCAGCATTATCCTAGTTGTTGTGATAAAAGGGTTATGATAATTAAATACATAAAGCAATTATCATCAGGAGCTAAAGGCTTTCTGCTGACCAGACAAGGACAGCTGAGATTGAAAGCTAGTTCCCTATTCTCCCTGGTCTCAGACTGGGGGAAATCTGCTGGCCAGACTGGAATTACTGTCAATGATTTACCACCAGCAGAGGAGTGGAGTGAACCCCCTGGGGGCTGATTCTGACTCTGTCACTGACCTTGGATTAATCCCTTGACTTCTCTACACTTCATCTTACCTACTGCAAGGCTTAACTGTCTAGAGTACAGATTTAGAAGTTTAATTAAGCTCTGCAAAAATGTTTAAATCCCTTAATATGAGGCTGTTCTATTTTTTTCCCCCTTTCTTTTACAATGTCCCCTGCACTGAAAATAACAAGTAAAAGATGTAAACAAACACCTATAAGAAAGCTGTTGTGCTGCTCACTTCACTCAGCATTCACCATCTCTCTGCCAAAAACGAGAGTGCAGAATCACTCCTGCTGAGGATGCTGTTTCTGCAGTGAGTGGGGTGGCAGTGAGAGCTTGTCACCTAGCTGATGCTGCATGTAGTGACACTGAAGCCCCCAGGAAATTCTTCAGGAGAACAGTTTGTTAATGTCACCACTAAAAACTCTCATTAGAAAAATCACTGCTAAGAGTAAATGCCTTCTGTCTTTTTACCCCTCTTCCTGTCTCCTCAGAGCCTCATATTTCCACTGGGAGCCAGGGAAGTGCAAGAATCTGTCATATTGTCATAATAGAAAGAATTAGAAGACTCTGCTAGCTCTTGGAGCATTTATCTTTTTTTTTTTTTTTNATAAAATTTCACCTCAGGAAAGAGAGGAAGTTAGGAATTTGAGAGTGGAAAGATACGAGGATAAATGTCAAAGGTTCATTAGAAACCAATGCTAGGAGAATAAGCTAGAAAAGAATTCAGATGGAAAAGCAATTGAGCCTTTTCAGAAAGCCCCAGGCAAGTGGAAAAACCCTGCCTCAGTAATACACGTAAGATCAAGGGACACTTCATTAAATCAGTTTTTATGTGATTCATTGGGAATCAAACCGTGCCAGTCTTTGCACAGGCAATTGCATTGGTGCAACAAGGATAGTTTTAGGGAGGTGGGGGTGGAGGGACATTGCAGATAGGTAAATCTGCTCAGGGTAGCAAGATCAGGCTGGGTCCTCGAAACCCAATGCCTGCTTTTAAAATCTTTCCTCTTCCAGCCCACTGGGCAATTTCTCTCTGTTCTCAAAACTCATTCCTCTCCAATTTATTCAATATCAATGCAAAGCTACTCAAGGAGTCTGAGTGACACTTCAAATTAAAATACCAGCAGTGCCTTGACAACCGACAGCCCTGTATTTCCTTACATCTAATCACAGCAGAACTGTCTTACAGTGTGCTGCTCATAGCTTCTCCATCCTGAGAAAATGCTGATGGAGTAGGCCTCAGGCAAGTGAGTGGTTCGAGCAAGTAAGTGCTGGAAACTTTTGAGAACTTTATTCACTGTGACCTTATTTTCTATTATCTCTCCAAGTCACAGTTTTCAATTCTTTCTAGGCATAAATTCAGTTTTTGAAGGGTAACAGAGTTCCTGGTCCTGCAGGAATCATGTCTCTAGGTTGCTAGCTTCACTGAATGTCCCTGGAAAGGTTAAACATCACTGCTTTAATCCTTTCAAGGTCTTCATCCAAACACTACATAACGTGAAATCAACAAAGTCCAAAATAAAACACAGTGCATAAACCAACAGCTGTCTTTCCCAAGGGGCAGGTGATTTCCTTCCTCATCAAATCTTCCTGTTTCTAATAGTTACTTCCCACTTTTTTTCTAGGCTAAGTTTTATTAAGTAAGATAAATATCAGCTCACATATTTAACTGCTCCCTTCCCACAGATCTTTTCTCCATGAGCTTTTTCCAGATCAACAGCAAGGTCTTGAAGTCACCTGACCTTGTGTTTGTGTGTTAATCTACTCAGAAATGGTCCATTGAAAGAGACTTCAGAGAAGGCTTGTTGATGCTAAAAAAAAGGAGCGCACTCCTCTATTATAGGTCCTACATCTGGCTAGCAGGCAATGCCTTGCTCTGACCTGCTGGAAGTGATCCCTGTGTTAGTGTTGCTGTGGTGTGTCCTCTTGTTGGACTTGCCAGAGGGCACCCAAGAGGACATCTGGTTACTACAGATATGTTTTAACACCACAAACAACCCTTGAGACATGGGATATTTAGCCAAAGAAATTGCAAGACTCAAAAATAAGTCTCCTCTCCAGCTACCTGGAGAAGAGCTTTTCTCTCCAGTCTTTTCTTGATCCATCAGTTTCTGGTAGTTTCCAAAGTTGCAATAAATTACCCAGTCCCTTCCTGGCCTGTAGGAGTGGGTTCTCTGTCCCCTCTGCAGTGAAGACATTGCTCCCCGTTCCTCTCAGGAATTTCCTGTTGCACTGCAGGCAGGTCAAAGGCCAGGGACATTCCCATTTCTGGAGGCTTCTCCCTGCTGATCAGGTTTGTATGCCTTTGGTTAACTCAGTCCCTATTGCAGAAGTTTCACCTTCCCCAGGACAAGCATCCAGGATACAGCAGGAAGGCAGTTTCTTCCTTGCTGCCCAGCCACAGCCCTATAGCTGAACCAACATATGAATGCAAGCAGGCAAATATAAGTGCTGCTATCCATCTGTAAACCACAATTACAATTTAATTTACTAAGGAAATAAGCTGAGGAAAAAGCAGTTCCTGATGGTTTGGAAGTGAGCAGTCCTCCTGCAGCAGTGGAGGCTGATGGTTGCATGGCATTGCTCTGCTCCACAGCAGTCCCTGGGGACAGTGATGCTCCAGGATCCAGAGCTCAAAAAAACCCTATTATTTCTCCTCTTTTTACTGTCTTATCCAAAGGCATGACTTAGAGGATCCCTTGTTTGGCAGGCAGAAGCAGTACCAATAGGAAGTGGGGGACACTAACAGTCCTCCCAGCTCTAACAGGGGATTCAGTGTCTCCCTTTCTTCACCTCCAGGGAATTCAGATTCTGGGGCAATAAATCCTAGAAACCCTGTCCTAAAGAATCAAACTAAGCAAACCAAGCGTCCAGAGGAACTAACCAGAGAACAAACAAGTAAGTCTTCTGTACAATCAGTGTATAAAATAAATGCTCTAATAAAGAACACCTTCTTATTACTGTAATTGAGCTCAGCTTTATACAAACAGAATAATCCCTTTCTTTCTTTCTTTCTTTTTTTTTTTTTTTTTTAATATTTTTTCTTTTTTAATGTTTGAACTGGTTATATACTTTTATAATCTAAGCTCTCTCTGTTACATATTTGGAGCCCAATTCTCATTCCTTACATATTGTCCAACTTTCCACCAGGGATCCATTATGGTTTGGAGTAATCCTTCTCCCAACACACAGTTATACCACAGCCTCCCAGTGGCAATAATAAGCCAAGGCAGCACACAGACTACTTACACTAACCACTATGAGACTCATAAACAACAGTAGCACTAACATTTTTTCCCTTACTATTTGAAAATAATCCTTTTCCTCAGTGCTATCAACAGAACTGAACATAAATTTAAGAAGTGCCAACAGCATGCCAGCAGCTGCTGCTTTTAGCAGAAATGAGAATGATGCTTCTGATGTCACATTTTCTTTTACTTCAGGCAACAGTTTTTAACTAATTTTTGGCATTCATAAACAATATAAAGACATGAAAGAGCATAATAGGTGGTTTATGTTTGCTTCTTATTAAAGCAGTCATTTTCCTGTTGCCCTGTGAGGAAAGTTAGTTTGCTATTTTGCTCAGTGGATTTCATTTAAAAGGTTCACTCATTTACTTTTCTGAATAAAAGTATTTAACAAGCCCAAACCCACATCTTTGTTTTCAAGGAGGTACCACAGACCATGTCAGCTTCCTAAAGGTGAGAACAGCCCCTCTGTTTTGTGACTGTTAACACCTCGGTCTTACACTTGGACATTAATTCATGGGAGCAGCTAAAAATATGCATAAAATTTTATTTTGCCTTTCCTTTTAAAAAAGTAATACCCAGAGCCGCAGTAACATACATTTCAATAGAAACCTTTATAGGCCATTCATTTTCCTCTTAAATAGCAGCTTTCCAGTTCTCTCTTGCACAAGTGTTTGTTTAATCAAAATAGTTTCTATCAATCTTGCAATGAAAAAAAAATGTGCTTGGGTACTATACAAGCTACAGAGGGACTCAAGAGGTATTTCTGCCAGTCTTGCATAGAACTTGGAGCATATCAAGAAGGTACCTTCTGGACTGAGCCACAGTGCTCTGCCCAGATCTAATGCTTTAGGTTTTAATAACTTCTAGGGGGAAAGGAAGAATAGGGGAACAGCCATTGAAGTTTTTCTAAAATATGAAATCTCATAACTTGCTTCTGTTTATTTAGTAAGACTGGGAGAAGGATGCTTTTCACATGAAGCCTCCATAGTATGGTCTGGCAGTGCATCAGTGATACCTACTCACAGCTGAACGGAGTAGAAAAACAGCTTCCTATCTGTCCCAAACTTGTGATTTTTTTTTAATGTCCTGGTTTAGACTGGACCAAAAACCAGTTCTGCACTCCCTTTTTCTCAAGGGAGTAATTCCCATATTGGCAAATATTTCAATTTTCTTTGACACAGAAGCTTAATTTCAAACTTCCCTTTGGATTTGGTGATCTTGTTCTTATATATCTCAGAAAATGCTCTTTACACTGGCTAACCATATTCAGGAGTCTCACTCCCTAAAATTTCATCCAGAGATACTATCCCAAAACTGGCACATGACTCCTGATGACTTGCATCACTATTGCTATGTTCTTGAGGAGAATTTCAATTTTAGTGAATTATTTATTAAGAAAATTTATTTTAAAGCAGTTGCTGGCAAATATACAGGTCTGGTCATACAGACTCAGCCATGAATGAAAACCCTGTTCAAGCTCATCCAAGCTTAGAGAAACCTCTTTTTCCACATAGGGGCATACCAGTGCAGCACAGTCCCCTTCCCAACTGACAAGCTTATTTTAGGTCTTCTCAGTTGGCCAGGCTGCTCCTGGACTCTGCATTTTCCTTACCTGAACCATAAACCTCTGCTTCTTACCCCCATTTCCATATCTCTTGTTAGGAGAGCACTTTTGCTTTAACTCCACAGTAGGGTCAGCTGTGATCTGTTCTTTGACAAACCCTCCAGACTTTGGGACGGTAGCAGCTCCACATTATGTTTTTTGGACAGACTACTGGTACTAATTGTAATAGAGACAAGCTCCAAATCTTGCAGTGGGATTTCTTGGATATCTTGGATTTCTTTTTATGTGTATAATTTTTAAAGAAGAGATCAGAAAATAGAAGCTTTAGGGAATTTTATTTAACATTGCATTAAAATCTATGCGTAAAGCAAGTCTGTGCAACAGGCAGGAAATTCCACCTCGCAGATCGTGTTTCCCTTGCTCAGAATTGCTCCAGCGAGGGAGCTCCAGCTCCGCCTGCCCACGCTTGAGGTGAGCAAGGAGTGTGGCAGCAGACAGGCACCCGGAGAGGGCAGGACAGAGCTGGTGGCCTCAGGAATGCTGTGCCATTCAGAGCTGTGGATGCAGCTCACTGCCCTCCAGGGTGGGCTCTGCCCACTGACCCCATCCCAGCACACACGTGCTCGCTCTTCCTACAGGTTTCTGGCTAAAAGCAACTGCACAAAGCTGCAGCTGGACTTTTTACAGTGTTAAGAAAAAAGGAAAAAAAGGGTCAGCCTATTGATTTTCTCATGATCTTGACCATTTAAGAGAAGGAGTGGTAGAAGGTTTATTTCTCTCCTCTCTTTTTAAAGTTCAGTCTTTAAATTACTGTTCTAGTAAGTTTGTTTTGGTTCTCTTCTCAAGGTGAGATACCGCAGTAAATTTCCACTCTAAAAGGCTTATAGTACATGAAGTACAGTGGTGTACTGTGCAGACCTCTGCTCAACATAACCAGCTCACAGCCATAAACTCTTTTGCCTTGGCAAATTCTGCATCTTTATAAGAGAAATACTATCAGGATGTAGTAAAGGTATGGGATTTAAAAAAAAAAAAAAAGAGAGTGAGAAAGTGTTGAATCCTTGCAAAATACTTTCAGTGTGAATTGTTAAGAAGTCAGCTAATTTAAATATTCATTAGCTGTATGAGAGCAAATATCACAGCCTGTAAAATCAATACTGAGTGAAATGAGGTGCTAGACATGGTGCTCTGGCACTTTGCTTATGTCCTCACTCCAGTCACAAAACTGAGATGTCTTAGTCTGAGCTTTTGTTTAGTCATGACATAGCTGGAGCTCCATGGGCTACCCTGTTAACTGATGTCACATCCTTCTCTGGGAATGGGAAGGGAAGGAAGGAGAAAAGAAAAAGTTTCAAATTATTAGGTACGTGATAAGTATAGAAAGGAAAAAGCATTTCTGAGACTGTCCATTTTTAACGTGTCCCTATATTTTGTTGGATTGTTTAATTTTCCAAGGTTCATTTTCAACTTTCTGTTCTTATTCATACTCGGATGCTCTGCAAACAATGCCATCTTAGGCAACTACTCCAAAATCTAACAAAAATATAATAACAATCCAAAGAAACAATGGCTAATGAAAATGAAGTCAGATTCAACTGCTCAAATTCAGTTTGATTCTGCCAGTGTAATATTTTGCATTTAAACTAACACAGCTAAATAATATTTAGCTCAGTAGTTTTTAAAGTCCTTTGTGATACACTCTTAAAATGGAAAATCAATGGGAAAGAATGAATTAGTGAAAAAACTTTGTATTTTGTAACTTTGTATTTTTGTAATTGTATGTGAGGTAGAAGTAGAGGCTTAATTTGTTAGAAAAGAAAAACAAAAAGGCCCTGAACCAGTTGTCCTAATGGCTAGGACATCCACCTGTACAAGAACCAATTAAAGTTATTTCATCAATATGCAAATATAGGAATTAGCTCAGGCAAGTCAGAGGCTGGAGGGACAAGATCCTGAAGCATTATGTATAGGTTATTCCCATTTGTTGTCTGAAAGCTGAATGACACACTTGATCCTTCATGGACAAAAATAAAACTGTTTTGCCTCTATTTCACCATTTTCTGAAAGCACAGTTTGTTTTGCACAATCATATTGACAAACAAACACCAGACCTGTTTGCAGAGGACTAGGACCTCTTCTGTGTGCAGCAGTTCCTTCCACTAATAATTTCTCTGGGGAGAAAAAGAGATCTCATACACAATGTACAGATGAGATTGTGTTTCCCTGTCTCTTCAGTACTTGCAATCAAGCTTCCAGTCCTTCCTGTTCTGAAGAGAGCAATTTGATGCAGCTGTGCTGTTGGAACGCAGTGATGTAAATCGGAGCTTGCCTGGCTACTTTGGCCTTTAGCTATAACTGAACTGCACTTTACTTCTGCAGACCAGTGTTGGCTTTTATGTGAGCAGTTCTGATGAAAGCTCAATTACTAGGCTTTTCAGAGATTACTAGGCTATTCAGAAGAAAAAGCTCCTCAAATTTGCTGTTCTTGTTCTCCTTTCCTCACCCAGCAGGATCCTGCTCCTCTGAAACCAAGATTAATAGGGAAAGTTTGGTGCGGATGCCAAAACAAAAATAATACTGCAAAATATATGCTATGTAAAAAATACATAGCAAACTGCACATGACATATAGCATTAACCTTGATTCTTATTACAAATTAATTGAAGGAAATAAAATATATCGTTTTGTATGAGAACACAGCTGTATTTATTTGTCAGTCTGGATCTGTTAGGCACCTGATGGGATATATCAGTGGCCTTAGCCAGAGCTGACAAGAGGTGAGGGAGCAAACACACTCCTTTACAATGCAGCATTACTCAGAGGAGTAACAGAGAACCCCTTCACTCCTCCTTCCCTGTGCCAATAACTCTTATTGTAAAGAACTGAAGGCAACTACTAGGTGACAGAGAAAGGGGCAACTTTAAAGACTGATAGGAGAAGCTTGAGACCTGGCCTGTGTTTTCTGGCTCCTGAAAACTAACTCTCCTGTCTGCAGCACAGCTTCTGACTTGATTTGTCATCCAAAGAAAAATCCCTCTCAGAAGCTGGGCATACAGTTTTAAAATTCATCCTAGTATATTTAGGGTTTTAAAGTCTCTAGGTATGATTTCAGTGCTAGGAGTTTTTAGGCCAACATTTGTTGATAACATTAAAAAACAGCTGTATCTGATTTATATTTTTTAAGAGTTCTCTCTCTTATACCTCCAGATAAAGCATAAACTTCACCAAAATGCTGTGCTCAGCAAGTCAATAGACTTTAAATTTTTTGTCTCTTCCCAGTGCTGAAATTCCTCATTTACTCCAGTTGTGTCTGTGACACTCACTGGGTCAGTATGGGTTAGGTCCTTCAGGAGCTTGCAGAGCTCGGCCAGAGGACCCATGGCACTGCCCCATCACATTTCAGCACCTGATCTTCTTGTTACTTGAGGCTGAGAAGATGAGAAAGCCACTCCTCACTCAGATTTCCAAAGGACAGGCTCCATTCAGAGGTCTGACCAAGTGTTTTGAGAAGGCAGCTCCCTGCCAGTGCCTGGGGAGCTGTTTCCCAACTAGCATGGCATGGGCTACAGTCGTTTTTCTTGCAGATGAGTGAAGCCTCCAGCTGTGGAATGGCTGCATAATCTTTTGGCTGGAGCAGAAGAGGAAATTCACCTTCCTTTTTTTTTGCTTTAACTTTCCGTGGTTTTGATTTATTTATTTTTATGTGAGAGGTATTGTGCAATGTTGAGCAATACCTTCCTAGCTATGTCACTGTTCTTGCCAGTTGACATTATTAAGGCTGCTGCTAATTTCTTCCCTCTGTCTTGCATTCCTGTCTCTTTGTGAGGTGAGGTGGGGGTGGAGGCTTTCCCCAGGAGCAGAGGCTGGTGCTGTGCAGAGCACTGGGAGCCACCCCAGCTCTGCACTGGAGTATTTCAGTGGGGTCTGTTCACATCAAGCAGCTGTTCCATCATCCAGCTGCTTGTCTCTTGAACATCTCCAGTGGAGCCAAAAATAAACCTGTGGATCAATTCAGCTCCCACTGAGTTTCATGGAATGTTTTCCATTGATTTCTAATGAGACGTGGATGACAAGCATTTCTGCAGAGAGGCCCTGTCTCTAGACTATGGGAAGGAGAAACTAGCATGTGGTTTCTCCTTTCCACATAGGGTTATTCCCCCAAATCTTGCAATTAAGTGAGTATGTGGCTTGTGTAGCAAAGGAGACCCACTGGGCCCTAGACTTTAACATTGACAGTGTTGACTCCCCAGCCCTGTGAGTGTAGCTATTCAGTATTATAACATTCAAAATAATTATACCTTTGAAATACTTCATTTGAAGTTGAAATTACTTTCTTTCATGAATTGTTTCTAATTATTGTACTTCAAGTGACAAATTAAATGTCATTTGAAGCAATTATACCAAATACTCAAAAAAATTATACCTAGGTATGTCAATTAATATAATTAAGTCAAAAGTTACATTTCACAGCTGATTCAGCTTTTCCATTACAGCCTTGAAATTGCTCATGAGTTGAAAGCAACATTTGAACAAATCTGTAGCAAACCAGAGCACTAAAGGACTTATTTATTTTTATGCGTTTATTAGACAAACTGGGAAAAGCATGAGTGATCCTACATTAATAAGAAGGAATAATATAGTGTTCTTTTTCAGAAGCTGGGGTTTTTTTTCCCATTTAACTTAAATAATTTTGTTTGTCAAAGGTCTATACAGGAACTCGTTGTTCCTGACCCTCCACTGTTTCTTCATGGAAAAAGCAAACAAACATATCCTAAAGGGATTTATGTGTTAGTTTTAGTTTCACAATGGATATAATGTAGAGATTCAAGTGAGGCAACAGCATGCCAACTTGCTCCTTTCTAAATAGTCCCTAAAACACTGCTACCCTTTCTTGAACCACTTGGTTAATGAGAATCTGGGGTCAGTAATCTTCTCTTCCCCAGAAAGGAAAACAGATCATGAAGCTTGACGTTTTTGATGTGCAAAGCTCCACACCACTGGNCTCAGTATGCTTCTCTACCTTGTATTTGCACTTCTCAAGCTTGTTTTCTTGCCTGTCACAGAAACTGCCTGGTCTACCTGGTTAAGCATTTACCCAAACTTGCTGTATTGTGGTGTTTTGGTTGACATCACCTGTAAAAGGTACATGATCTTTGTTGAATGCAAGAGAGCTGACCAGTGCAGTCTTTGACAGATGTCAGTCCCCAAACCATTTTTGCACAGCTGTGTTCATTCTTGCTCCTTGGAGAGCAGCCAGTGCTGCCAAGGATTCAAGTGTGCCTGGGAAGTGGTGCAGGGGTGCAGAGAAAAGCCATGACCCTGCACAGGGAGCATGAGCTGCCAGCAGGCAAATGCAGGGCAGCACTTAGCTCCTCTCCAGCACCCAGGGAACAACAGTGTGATCACTGGCTACAGCACAGTTCCCCAAAAACAACACTAAAGGACTTGGCTTTCACGAGTAATTTTCCTCCAGTATTTTTTTTTTTATATCATTGTCAATTAACAAGATTAAACCAACAAAAGTGTCATGAAGTGTAATCCTGTGACCTTTTCGAAACTCTTCTGATTTCTAAGTTTTCTTAAAGATAAATAATGCATCCATGGTCCAAAAAGCCTATCTATCTCTGAGAAAAAGTGCTACACATTGACAAAATTAAGGGAGAGAACATGAGCCATAGATAGAATCTAGAGTTCTTGAAAGGTGCTGAAATTACAGCACAAGAGACAGGTGGTACTCATTAACTCACAGATCAAATTCCGTGTGTTTTGTCTTCTCTCCTTGCTGGTTAGTTTCCATAATCGAAAATAAAAATAATCTAAAAGGAATGTATATTTTGCTCCTCCTTTCATATGAAAGCATTAGTTCCTCATGCTCTTTTAAAGGATGAGTTACAATGTTTGACCTATGGTTTGGAACCCAGTGTGGGATGCAGGTGCTGAGATACCATAATAATGAAGGCCATGGTCAAAATACCCCTACAGATAAATAATCACAATGGGGAACCCAGAGACAAAATGAATGTTTCAGAAAACTAGCAGTGCAAGAAGCTGTGAAAGACCAGGGACTAATTATCATGTTGAGAGCCAGTTTCACATTCCAGAGTGGTGAACATTTTAAAAAATAAATGTACATTGCTAAGTGTAGATGTCAAAAAGATCCATCTAGATGTAAAATAAGAGATCTATGCCGTTTTAAATGATAATGAAGAAATGTGCATACATTTGGTTTTTTCTGGAAAGCTTTCTGTACTTGCAGTTGATTTTGAACTGTACAAAGGACAGAGGTTAAAAGACCCTTTTCCAAACAATCTGTCCGATGAATAATGATAAAACTTAGTGACTTCAGTATAAGCTAGTACCTGGACAGATGAGGAACTCACACAGAAAAAAGGGAAATGTGGTACACACGTTTATTTTATTAAAATAATAAAAGTAACTAAATAGGAAAAAAGAAAATAGAGCCACATTATAATTGCTGAAAAAAATTAAAGCTCTAGGAGAATATTTCTGAAAACACAAGGTATTAATATGTACATTAGCATACTTTCATCAATAGACAATTAGGACAAAGATTCTATAGTTAGTCTCTTGAGACTAATGGAATGTTCAGCTCTCTCTTGGATACTTATTTGTACTTGTGGTTTTTCACTCCTATTTAAAATTAAAAAAAACAAAAACCAAACCAACAAACAAACCCCCCCCCTAAAATTCCTAACTAGGAGCACCACAAAAATAGATTTAAAAGTATTTACTCAATAAAAATAAGGATGTATGACCAGGCAGAAGTTTAGAAGGTGTTGCCATGCAGGCAAGTTTAAGGCAACATGCAGTTGAAAATACTTTGAAGGGGTTTTGGGGGATTTTGTGAATTTAGGGCCTGATAATCACCAGATAAAGACAAGGAGTGAAATCAGCAACAGAAAAGCATTGGCATTCATGATACTGCACTCATCCCTTGACAGTCTAGGGAGACTTCAAATGCTACTGTTTATAATGAAACATCCTTTTGGTATCATGCCATTGTTTCAGTTCCAACTGAATGGCAAATGGTGTGCCTGGAATTCACAGGTATAATTTCTGTGGATTTTTTAATTGTTAGTACACTGATATGGTTGAGAGAAGCTTGAGCAAAAAGCTCATCTTTGACAGACTACAGCCAGAAAGCTGGAACGTTAATTTGCTAAGTTACACGCCCCGTTCCTCTTATAGCAGACATGATAAAAATAAATTTAGAAAAGGTAAATAGACATATCACATCATTTTCCCCCAATAATTTAAGTGTACTAGAATATCTTTTAGCATTCACAGTCTTTTTTATCTACTTGCCAGTCATCATCATGAGATTTTTATTAGCCTAATCCCCTGATATTAAAAGTAATCTAGGGGGTCTGGGCAACATATTCTCCACGTAATGTGAAGTTCTTCACAAATGTTGTACCATATAGATCTGGCAAGCCAGTCTGAAGGCAACTTGGGCAAACAACCTAATTCTCTTCAGTCTTTCTCTTGGTAGGCAAAGCATTAACATTTAAAATGTTCTCAGTTGAATTTTATTCAATGAGGTCTTAATATACCAAGTTCCCTGTAAATTGCTCTGTGAGGGCAAAAGCAGCCTTGTGATTGTGAAACTTGGCAGAACAGGATAAAAACACTTTACTTGTCCCCAGTCTTCCCACTGTTTTTACTTCCTAACCAGGTTGGTGTTGTATACATTAGAGTACCTAAATCAAGTATTTGTGAATTAAATTACAATGGTGACTATAATTAGATAGAACATCTGACAATATTTGTCCATTTACAAACAGAGTGTCTTTCTCCTAATATTTAGTGAGGGTTTTT
>VZTT01024236.1:19068-36186 GCA_013400855.1 Buphagus erythrorhynchus
CCTATCACCCACTTTCAGGAGACTTCTAGGTAGACAGAACTAAATCCCATTTAGTTCAGAGGAGTATTCATCTGCATCAAAATGAATGCCACCAGCTTAGGAACATTTGAGGGGGTCTTGGCACTGGACTAGTATTACAGAAGAGACTGCCTGTAGGTCACTCAAAGGCTAATTGCATCAACCACCTATCAGCCTTCACTGTGCCAAGGTACAACGCTACAGGATGACACAGAATACAGCACCAGAAAAGAGGCAGCTGGACTGCCAATTACAGCACAGAGCCGGAAAACACAAACTCACTGGTGTCTTGCAATACAGGGAAAAATTACTGAAATACTATAAAGATGAGCCTGCTAGGAAGAACGTAGCATCTGTGGATCAGCTATCTGATCCCAGTGTCACCACAAAGTTGAGCATTTCGAGTTGTTTTCTAGACTTGTTTTTTAAGCATTAACAAACTGTCTTCCATCTTCTGGGAGAGGGATTTCATTTGAAGAATGTATGCTAAGAAGTTCACCCTTCTGACCATAATCATGATGTGGTATAATCCTGTAGCCACAGCTACAGAATCCACGAACTGGAAGTCAAGAAGGGATCTAATACTACAAGAAGGTAAACTCACAGTACATGACTTTATTCTACACATAGTACACCAAACTACCACAAGATTTTATTTATGAGATACTCTAATTGAGCAGCAACATTAAAAACTTTCATGGTTGAAAGCTGATCTAGGAAAACACCAGCTGGTGAGATAAAGGCAGATAAGAGCTGAGATGCTAACCTTCGTGAAAGCTCAAGGGCTGCAAGTGTGTTTTTAGAATACATGAAGCAAATTTATAAGTGAACACTTAGATAAAAGGATGTCACACAAAGTCTTTGCCACATTTCCAAAATCCTATTCCCTTCAGAAGCTTAAGTACCATGTTGAGGAAATCAGCATCTCCGAGGATATCCCTCAGCAGTCCCATGAAGGGACACTCTACATCTTTCCCTCCTGTAAGAAGTTCATTTATTTGCAATTCAGCCATACAGCCTCTCTTTTTTCCTTACTTTCTGCATGAAAGGCTGCACTTTCACAGAAATTATAAACTGTTCTCAAGTTTGTGATGAAGGTGACAAGTATCTATAGCTCTCAAGTTGCAGAAGAATCTGAGGCATATTTTAAGCCTCTTACATCATTTAGTGTCCACTGACGTAGATCACAGAAAGACCATAAAAATAAAGTTACTAAAAGGTTCACATCTTTCCATATTTAGCAGTACCAAATAGACTTATAACAGAAACATGCAGCGTAGAAAGCCTAACAGCTAAGTTCATTGATTCTATTATTCTACAGAACTGTCTATTGTGAAAAGCAGGATTAGATCAGGACACTAATTCAAATTCACACAGTTGTCTCAGATGAAAAGGCAGAAGCAAGCCAATATCAATAAGCCAGTGATGGACAGCTGAAGGTACAGATTCAGAATAACACTCAAATCTCAGAGAACTCAGACAGAAAATGCATAACTACTAATACTGAGAAAAACATGGGTACACCAGAGACAACTGGCAATGTGTCTTCTCATCAAATTTTGTTGGCCTTCTGAAGCTCTCAAGTTATCTTTGTCTTACCCTGCACAGCTGTGCATCACTACAAGCACATTTGAGGGATGGGAGCATCTCAGAACAGAATTAACAGCATACTGTACATAAAAGAAGAGGAGTAGGTCAAGATGACTTGAGCCAAAGGAGGCAATCACACCTGAAATGCCAGAGGAACTGGAGATCTGCCTTCAACATGGTTTTATCATGATCACTTCTAGCATTAGTGCAGAAGTGAAAGGTTACTGTAGCGCTAACTCTACTTGCAATGGCAACCAATACTCTATGCAGCTGCATGTACCACAGGCTCACCAATATCCATTTAGCTGGCTTTAGGTTAGAGCCATTCACTTGTAAACATTAGCCCTAAATACAGCTAGAGTGATTAACAGATTGGGAATGTGCACCAGAAGGCACCTTAACTATTGCATCACTGGTGAGAGGCCATAACCTTAATTCTTATTAAGAGAACTATCACATGCTCAAGCACATCCTTCCCATCGCAGAATGATGATATTTATCCATCTTAGTTAATTTTCACCATGATGAAACTTCATACACTCTAACAACTGCATCTCAGCAGCTGCTGGCTGAAGTACAGAAATTCACCAGAAGACCCATGACTTTGAATTGTGCCAGGAAGTAAAGCTTTGAAGAACAGCATAGCTTATGGGATTTTGGGAAAACAACAGCCAAACTTCACACTTTGAAATTCTAGACTCTCATTAAAGGGATCAACTGATTCTTAGCTTCATCAATAGCCTCAGCCCCACCCGACTGTAACAAGGCTACAGACAGCCTGCTTTGGCAGCTCCAGCAGAGATATCCAAAGCTGAACCATTATGACTCTTGTGGCAGGCTATACCCTGAATAGGTGTGGGATACAGAAAAATCTGTAATCAAGCTCATTCTTTGACCACATGTAAGGGTTCAGTCTCTGGTCTGAATTTATCACCCTGAGATAGCAACAAAACCACTCAAACTGTAAATATAGAGTTTGCGTCACTCAACCCTTAAGCCCTGCTGAGTCTGGATCTCCCCACAAGGTGGACGACTCAGAGCAACTGTGCTGGATTGTGTTTAAGCAGATAAAAGTCTGGTGGCAAAGCCAGAACAGATAAACATGACCTATGACCACACAAGGAAAAATATTTTTTTTGTTGAGATACACATAACTGAATAGAAGCCTATTAAAACAAAGTGAGGCAAGACAGAAGCATTCCACAAAGCTAGGTAACTCTACCATAAACTTCATAAACTTTCATCTGCTGGTCTCCTAATGAGTAACTGAAATGCCAACAAAATGGCATTTCTGTCAATTTTTAAAGCCTCCTGCAAAGTTCCTTGGGAAACACTGATTCTCTTCTTCCCCTAAGCTTCCACTGAACTGAAACTAAAGCCTTCTTTGTTTCACTATACCATTAGCATGTCTCTGTCCATCCCAAAGCAGTCAATTACTATAAAGCCTGAGACAAAGTTCACAGAAGGGAACAAGAGGTCACAAGCACTTCAGTGGCAATGATGCAGACCTTTTCTTTTAAATGTATCTACTGATTTTAAAAAATATATTAAAATGGACATCCTGGTATGTGCTACCAGATGCCAAAAATATCTCTAACTTGGCCATCACAACTTAACAGTGTCCTGCTTTACAATGCAACTTAGGACAAAGAGAAATTTATTAGAAAAAAAATAAAAAGACCAAACCAAAACCAACAAATAAATGAACTAAAGAAACAAATAAACAACAAACTCAAACAAACAGTGGGCAGAAATACTCAGCTTATAGAAACATTTCAAAAAAGCAATAGGAGGTAGTAAACACAACACTGAGCTGTGTGTTCCTTGGACATATTAACGCTGCCGAGCTTTGTAGCAGTACTAACTCACACAAAAAAACCTCATCCCCCAGAACATCTCTTTGGTATCTCCTGGGAAGTGTAGAAGGGGAAAAAAAAAACCTAAAAAAGAAAGAAAAAGAAAACCAAACCAAAAATCAAACCCCCACTCTGTTGGCCCACAAATGGCAGAGAACCCAAGAGACTCTAAGGCTGAAATGCCCCAAGATGCAGTATTCCACCTATATTGCCACATGCAATTAATCAGCCATACCAAGTGAGAAATCAAAATATATTTACTGCTTTCAGCACCACTTTAGCAAACAACCACTTCAACTAGCTTTCACTGTATGGATGTTTCCTTGGAGACCACAACTCCATCACTCAGGGCACTTCACCAAGGAGAAGAGAGGGCAGAGGGTGGCTTGCAGCCCACACTACAAAGAGCCTTAAAAGAGCTCAGGTTTCTTGATGAGTCTTGAAATAAAAAGGAATATGGAAGACTGAAAAATATGCTAGTGTTATACCAGTATTTTAAAAGGTTGAAATAGGATGAGACTGTCAGTCTTGTCAACCTGACATTGATTCCAGACAAAATAATGAAAAAGCTGATATAAGACTCAGTTAATAAAAGATTAAAGGAGGACAGTGTAATTACTGCCAATCAACGAAGACTTTACAGAAAAATATAACTTGTCAAACTACCAACACTTTTTGGTGTGATTACAAGTTTCAATGCTAAAGGTAACAATGTTGATGTAATATATTTTCACATGGTGTTATACTTGGTGCAGAAAGCAGTGATGCAGCATTCTCTATCAGCTGAAAGATCTGAACTGCACGATAAGGAGGCAGGCAGGTGCTACTGGGGTGAGTTGCTGTTCCAGTGCTCCATGCAGATTAGGCTGCTGGCATGGAGATCTCTCTGTCTGTCATGTTGACTGGTATTGCTTCATTCTCCCCCTGGGCTCCCACCTACTCTACCCATCTGCTGCCACCTTTCCCATGCTTCTCCTGGAAGTGCCTTGGCACACGGATGGCCACCAGTCCCCTGACTAGTACAAAGGGCTCTGATTTGACCTAAGCTCTGCCTGACATATTAGTCATTCTGCCCAACCCACTGCATTGCTGTGCTAGTCCATCTGCATAGATAACCTGTAATTTTTAGGGGTTCATTAAACTTGACTCCAAGGATTTAGTCTCAAGACAGTCTTCCCTAGCGTGCAGTGATTGTCTGTGTTATACTTATGTGAGAATGACACTTAAACAACAGAAAGCTGTTCACATAAAGTAGAGAGCTGAAAGTAAATGGACAGAATCTGACAGCAATAGCTCTGACATTAAGAAATTTAGTCAGCACACCACAGTAATTCACACACTAAGATCTCCATCTGCTCCTTTGATTTCCTCTCAGAATATAGCAGTAAATGGGGCAGTGGACAGGAGCAGAAGTATAATTGGATATATTTTCCCAAACAGCAGCTCTTACTTATACTTGATCACAGAAGTCTACTGTCAGTTTAAAAAAAAAAACTGCCAGGTTAGCAATACAGGCTTTTTTTGGTATCTCTTCTCAAATGCTGTAGAGGTTACATAAGAAATACATTTGGCATTTTTGCCTTTAAACATAATTCAAAAATGACAGTCTGGATACATGCTAGAATGAAGCAATTCAAAGTATTCAAGCTTAGATTAGCCTGTGTTAATGGGAAAATAAATGATTGATTTCTTCCTCAGCCAAGGCTGTCAACCTCACCCATAACTACTAGGCCAGGGTTAAAGTACTTTTGAGTCTTAATAGAGGTTTTTCACCATGATACTGAAGAAAGAGCTACCACAAGCCTTGGCACAGGCTAAATATAAAGGAAAGTATACTATCAGCACTGTAACTTTCAATGGCTCTGAAATACAATACTGAAAATGACAATGCTGCTGACCAACATATCAAATATAAGCACCTCTCTGGCTATTCTACAATTGCAACCTCATCTTCTAGCTCTTGCCTGTCATGCCTCCACCTAATATTTGCAATTTCAACTCTCCTTTTTTCTGCAACATACGAACAAGTTTTTAAACATGGACGTAAAAAAACATTTTGAAAGCTGAAAGCATAAGTAAAATAAACCAAATATTAAAACAACATAACACAAACAGTTACTGCTTTAGAAGAATTAATTTTATATTTAAGTCAATAAAAGCCTTTACTGTGGAGCCCCAGCCATTCCAGTGTGAGGCTCCACGACACTGCCAGAGCCAACAAACCTTGCCTTACGAAGGCTCACAGATCACACAGAAAAGATTGATCTTGTTTTTTGAAATTCCCATTATTACAGTTTCTGTCTTCCTTTGTTTTCCTTGGTAAACATGCAAGAAACAGCAAGCATGTGTGTTTTGGGGCTCAAATTCCCCAAAAACTATAGCTGAAAAAGCCAGGCTATTTCCCAGCCACAATGGAACAGGCAAACTGCAAGGAGGCCTGGAGGAGAGATGAAGGCAGGTGACTCCAGCAAAGCTGGGCGACACAAGAGCTCTGCAGTGTTGCCTGGCAGCAAGTAATTTTCTGCCAGTGTGCTGCTTCCACGTGCCAACAGCCAAAGCCCACACAGGCAGCAAGCACAGGAAAGTACATGTGTCAGCTAACGCTACAGGTTAGCTCCACTGTTTCCTAAGGGATACAAGCAGAGGTGCTCAGGATGAGACTTTTGCTGAGCTCTTATGATTATTGCAATAGCACTAGGAACCACTCAACCCAAAATGCCCAGGGAGACAGAAGTCTGGAAGATGATGGAAATCTATTATCAAAGACAAGACCACTGCCATACTAAACCAACACTGCAAAACCGGCAACAGTTCTACCCCAAAATGATTGGGAAAACTCCAATAAAAACAGGTTAGATAAATCCTGTCAAAAATGGCATAGGCATAGATGATTGTGCCTTAGGACAAGGTAAAGGGTCATGCAGCCTCTTGAGAAACCTTTCAGCACTCCTTTCAGTGATGGTCCTGTGATTACCTAAAAGAAGTAGGAAAACCACATCCCAACCTACCTGTCCATACATCACCTCTTGTTCTTCCCCAAGCTCCAAAATTACTCTCCCGCACTGGGGTTAATTACAGAGCAACTCAGACCCAGCCAGAAAAGACTCACCCTCAAGATATGTGTCATCTATAACCATCTCATTCATGAACTGCCAGACTGCCATACTCCTCCTCCTCTTTCCCCCACCTCCCTTCCCACCTCCACTTGCCCTCTAAGGCTCCCAAATGCCTGTGTGCTGTATGTGGTGGCAGCTGAGTTTTTTAATATGCACTTATTAAGATCCTAATTGAATCCCACATTGCCTTGTGTGCGTCTTCCTAGCCGGAACATGAACAAGGCACCCTATAATTCAATTAGAAGGACCTGCAGCAAGCTGATCATTAGTCTGTCAGGTTGTTTAAAAAAAGACATCTAGGAATAGGGAAAGAAGTTAAATAAAGGGAGAATTGTTAACACTTGTCCCAAATTCATGCAGACACTTCCACACATATACCTCACGCACAAAATCTGCAATGCTCAAGCACTTGAATGACAGCTTACTACAACAATCCAACAGTCCTTTCTCTTGCTTCAGACAACTTACATAGAACCTCAAAAGTTGGAATTAATTTTCCTCATCAATCCATCTCTGCTCAGATTCATGAGAAGACACCACTAATATACATGACTACTGCAAACAAGGAAGTCTCATTACCTGCCAAGACC
Source organism: Buphagus erythrorhynchus (assembly GCA_013400855.1). NCBI lineage: Eukaryota > Metazoa > Chordata > Aves > Passeriformes > Sturnidae > Buphagus > Buphagus erythrorhynchus. The sequence goes on from VZTT01024236.1 coordinate 26,239, forward strand.
CTATTGACAGAGGAATGGGTGGCCAAGCCAGGCTGTCCCCGTTCATGGAAAATCCCAGCATAAGGCAAGTACTCTGGCAGCAAGAAGCGTCTGCAAAACAAAGAGTAAAACATGGGGAAAGCCATCCTGTGTACTACAGCCCTGAAGAGTAACTGCAATTACTTTGAGGAAATATGACTACATTCCAGCAGACTACAGTAGAGGGAAGGTTGGGATCCTCTGCTTAGCCAACTGCTTCCTTGCTTCAAACAAAAAGTAAATTACAGATTAGATCCTCCTCTGATCAATGTGGCTGCAAAGATCAGCAGTAAACAAATCCTCTTCCTCCCATAATAGTTTCCTAATCTCAAACCAGCACACTGTGCTGAGAATCTCTCATCAGATTCTTTTCTTCTCCTATTCTGCCTTCACACTGTGACTTCAACCTGCAAGTAAAAAGCACTAAGACCATGCTATCTTTCAAACATCACAGGATAAGCATTTCATACTAACATGCCATCCCAGGAGTCCCAGAAACTGCAAACTAAGGATAAAGAAGTCCTGTGCAAGAAAAGGAATCCACCTGAAAGCACCAGTGAGCTGTACTGCAACTGGTAGCTCCAAGATTTCCACCCTTTTTGCTCTTACACATAGATGCCTTACCTCGGGACAAAGCGCCCCAGTGACGGTGCAGACATGCGGGCATTCCGGGGAGCTCGGTGCCTCGATCGGTCTCCATTGTCCCTTCAGCAAAAGAAAGAAAATTATTGTACATTAAAAATACTATGTAATAAAAGTATTTTCCAAGAAAACAAAACACCAATGACGTCCCCTAGTCAACCTGAGTATGCTACAGAGATTCAATGGTTCTTACGCTTCCAATGTTTCAAATTCATACAAGTAACTGCACCAAATCGTCTTGATAATTTTATATAAGAGTAACTTAAAGTCCACTTTCTTCACTGTTTGACAATGTCTCAAAAGTATCAACAAAACCACAGAGAGTCAATAAATCAATGTCAGCACCTGAGCAAATGAAAGAGAAAATTCAGAATATTGACCAGGAGAGCAAAAGGCAAGCTCACCCCAGTCCTCAGAAGAACCTTCTGTTAGTCGAAGAGATCTGTTAAAGTTCACATTTTCATTCCCAGAAGTGCAGACAAAAGAGCCTAATCTGCAGATTATTCTTTTGTGCTCCTTCCCTGAAGGTCCAGTTTAAGTGCCGTCAGATCTTAAAACTATCTCACTTTTTGTAAGCTTTTCCAGTTAAATCAGAAATGTTAGGTGGTATCAGACAAAATTGCACCTTCTTAACAACATCTCATTCTGTTTTGCAATAAATGTCTGGGCCTTGGGGAATGAGGGGAAAGGGTCTAGTATCTATTGTCCTACAGCAGACACAGGAAGGCACTTCCCCAGGAGGGCAGAGCAACACTGAACAGGATTCACAGAGAGGCTGCAGAACTGCTATCCTTGTAAGTCTCAAGATAGGAGCTAGACAAACTCATGGATGGCCCAGTCTGATTTTGGTAATGACAGCTGTACAACAAGCAGGAGGTCAAATTGGAGAACCTTCAGAATCCCTATCACACAAAATTCCTGAAATTGCATTCCTAGGCCACAAGGGGACCTGTAATTATACAGCATTAAACTGCAAGGAAAATAATGAGACTCCATTAGTGACTCCGGAGTTCTGAAAGAGACCTTGACAGTACCTCCTTCTCTGTTCAGAAATTTACTCTCTGTATGACCTTGCTCAAGTAACAAGTCTGTTCTCCCTGGATTCCAAATCCCCATCTTTAATTGCAGCCCTGTCTCCTTCCCAAGCAGTTGTGGGGGGAATATTACTTGCAGAGCCTTGAAATCACCAGGAAACTAAATATTCCTTATGCAACGCACTAGCAGCACATTTCTAATCCACTCCAGCAAGCTTTGCATTTTATAATTTTTTTTCATTTTGCTTTTTTGAAGTCAGTGAGCAAGAAACGTGGGCTGAGAAGAAAGTCTATTACGTGCCTGTTTCCCACACGCTTGAGGAACCCAGGAACACAAAAGCAGAGGTTCTTCTGCAAAGCTCGTTAGCATCTCAAGCTATTTCACCAAAACCAAATCTAAATCCAAGCTCAAAGCTTCCATTTCTCCTCCCACTGTAGATACAGCATTTGCAGTTCACAGGCAAAGCCGCACCTCATCCTCAGGATTTTGTGTAACCAGCAGAGTTCCTGAGATCAGAAATGTAAAAGCTACTGCTGCTCTTCTAACACAGGCTCCAGCCTATTAAGATGCAGATCTATAACAGAAGGAATCCTGCAAACCTGAGTGCTGACATATCAACTTTTGTTGCTAAAGAGAAAAGACCAAAGGAAAAAAGTGTCATGTTCCAGATCTTGCCCCACACAGTAAGAGCTAGCAGAAGGCAATAAGTACTTTTTAAAAACCTCCATGTAGCAGCTTTTGAAGCAACACTGATATGCAGCTCTGGGAGAAAAGCAACAAAACCGTTTTCAGGGTTTGCATTTGCTTTGGACATTTACTAGAATTGAAAGATACTTTTGAAATGGACAAATATCAGCAAGAGGAACAACAGCAGGACGACACTCTATAGAACTCTCCAGCTGAAGAGAATCTCAGCAGCAGGCTTCAAAAGGAATGAGGAATTAGCTCCAGCAAACAAAAGGAGATAAAAGGGCAAAGTCTACAGACTAAATCATGAGACCTAGAGGAACTAATTGTTCAAGTTAAATTGCCACTAGCCACATGTCTTAGCATCCACAAAAGCATTTTCAGACACATTTTCTAACTAAGGTGACTTCCTGATGTGAGAAGTCCATCCTGTACTTCCCTATTTATTTAGTGTGCATACAATCTCCTGACAATATGGAAAAATGCCTAAAAGGGAAAAATATAGACTAGACTTTTTTTTTCAGTTTTCAGCATGACAGAGACAGCCTCTACTAATTCAAAAACCAGACATGTAACTTTAACATTCCCTAAAAAAAACATTAAAACCCATATCTCAATGGCCACCTGCCCTATAACTCAGATTGCAGGGAGTAGGAAACAGTGGCTATCCTTCAAGAATGCTAGAATTCCTATTTACTGTAAGCAGAAGTGTAAGATACACTCCCCTACGGTAAAGAAGAATATTACTAAGCATTACTCTGAATCACTAATTTATAGAGTCATTTATATCTAAACTCCCATGCTCAACAACTACATGCAAGAGTGTCTAGTCTAGCGTTGCAAAGCTAGAACTGTTATTACCCTGGTGCCAGCTGAAGATTATTTCTGCACCCTCTAAAAAGGAAAATAAAAAACGCCCTATAGATCAGTGAAAATGGGTGATACTTTGTGTTATTTCTGTACCACATACAGCCTGCTGACAGAGAGAGGAGAGCAGATGTTAGCACACTGCAGTGCCATCGTGAAGCACTCCAGCAAGAAATCAGAAGTTTTCAAGGCTCCCTAAAGCACTGATGAAGATCTAATGCTCTACTTTCTATTTAGTGTCAACTACCTACAGATTCATTAGCTAATGATTCACAGTGGATAGTTTAATTAACATTACCTGCAGAAGTGGAAAGCAAATCCCTCAGTGTGTGAGTGTGTGTGTGTGTGTGTCTACCTAAAAAAGCCTCTTCTATAAAGCAACTCAATAACCTTGCTGAAGTAAATGAAATAAACCACAGCAAGGTGATAAGGGAAACATAATACTCTAATTATTAACAGACTAATTTGTCTCAGCAGGAAAACTCCAAGAACCAACAAATGGTCAAAATAACTTTTAAGGTCTGGCTCAAAACCCAGGTTATTCATCATTTGTTCAGATACCATGGTGGGACAAATTAAACAGAGAATAAGAGCTGGTAGGGGAGAAATAATATTAACACTAGCCTACAATGGAGCATGAAAAGAAAATAATTCCCAAACGTTCAGGAGAATGATGGACATTTAATAGGGCATAAGAAGGATGCAAGTTTATCCTAAATTGGATAAGGCAGTCAAATCCCCTTGGATTTTTCTTCTATTGTCTTGTTTGCTTGTTGAGAGAAAAAATTGACCAATGTAAATTTAATCAACCAGCAATGCCAGCTCTGAAAACAGAGAAAGAGATACAAAATTTTGTGTCCTAAAGTTTGGAGAAAAAGGCATTCTTTTTCATCTGGTAACTTGGCTACTGCATTAATAACAGTGGATACAGAAGACAGTAAGAACAAAAAAAGCACCATGTTCTGCTTTTCTGTCTTGGCAAGAATTCACTTTAATATTTAGAGATTGTTGTATCAGGAAGTGAAATTAAATACACAGCATGGGATTTCTAATGCAATCTGTTGGTCTAACTGTTCCCACTGTAGTCAATATTAAAACTCCCACTGACTACACTGACAACAGAATTAGGTCAACAATGACCATGTTGAAAAACCATTTAATTATCAAAGCCAGCACCAGTAAACCATGTAAGTTCAGAAGAATCAAATTATATCACACCAAACCAGTTGTTTCATATTTTCAGTATTTTATCACATTTCATGCAATCCAATTTAAAATGCTAAATCAATTTGTATTGCAGAGGTTAGACACTCACACACAATAGAAATGCAAAATAATTGTTTGAGTGGCATCTACTACTTCCCTTAAAGGTTGACACTGGAAGTTGCACCATCTTCATGTAGCAGAAAAAAACAGTGTTTGAAGCACTGAGAAAATATGAACTATCTGTGCTGATCTGCTGTATTTTTTTTTTTTTTTTTTGGTTAATTGCAGTAGGTTACTTCAGAATAGATAGGACAGAGGGCAAGAGTACCCCAAAGGCCTTATCAAGCTCAGAGGAGGTTACGAGGCACTGCAAACTTATTTGGCTTTAGTGGTCAGGTCAGGTATAACTGCAAGTCCTCTAAAGAGGGTTCCTAGAAGATGTCATATTAAACTAGCCATACTAAAGCAGAAGCAGATCCTAAAATCTTGCAACTCACTTGACAGGATTCACAGCTGATTTGGATGAAAGCAGATGATATATACCTTTAGAAGAGTGTGCTCTTCTAGAGTTACACAGTAGTACATGACGAAGTGTGTACTGTGTTTTAAAAAGAGTATAGAGATAGGAAAGAAAGATGATGAAGGAAACATTACTTCTGCTGTTGGTTCTAAGAACATGTCAATTGCTTTCCAGCACCATCCTGATGGGTAAGGCAACATACAGTGTCGGGAACACTATGACAGAAAGTTAGCTACTAGTTTCACCACTGAGAGGAGCAGCAAATATCAGATATTAACACTAGTTTTTAACCTGTCTGATCCTGTAAGATCCTGAGCATCTAACAGAAATCAATTTAGAGAAAAATGGGAGCACTTCTAGTAAATAAGCCTCTCAAAATAGAGAGGTAAACACAAAATAAAACATTGTCATTCTGAATATTTTAGTGAGATACAGGCATTCTAGAAGACAAAAGGAAAAGGCACACTGCAAGTTGGTTGTAATTCTGGACAGGAGCACAGTAGCTAAAATAATATCTCCTGGATCAGTTAGACTAGTGTCTTATTCAAAAATAAAGGTTCCATACAGTATGTGCAACTTTACCCACAATCCTCAAGTCTTGGAGAAGCTACAAACTCAAACCAGGAAAAGGGGACCACCCTACTTCCGGCTCTGAGGACAAGTGTATCTCACCTAAAACCTGAAACAGAATTATGTTAAAGATGAAACATTAAAGACATCTAACTTATCTAAGCAGAGGGTTATTTCCACAAGCAGATACAAAGAAGGAAGTCAGGAGCATATGTTCTATTAAAAAGGGTACAAATATTGATATCCACAGCTATTAAAATTACTACCATACGGTTCTTTTAAAGTGTATCCAAAAGAACATACATAATCTGGTAAAAATAAAAGTTATACATTTATACACCCATCTTTGAAGGATATGACCATTACTAAAGGAGAAGTACTTAAGGCAGAACTGAAGGAAACAACATGAAACTAGAAAAACAAACAAACAAAAAAAAAAAGTGCATTTGTTACACAAAAAGACTTTCCTGGCACTAAATGCATGACTGTGGAGCAAAGTCCCAAGTGTAACACTGGAAGTCAAAAACAACTGAAGAATAAAAATAGTAGAGAAACTACAAAGAGTGATGGTGGCCAGTTGGAGTGACAGGAACTAAAATAGATTTTTAGCACAGTAATTGATAAAGAAGTTAGGCTAGTCACCCAAGGCTTTCCATCATTCTGTGTTCTTCTGAAGGCTGAAAGGCCAATCTCTCACTAGGAGCTTTTTGAAAGGAACACCAGAGAAAATGTGCATCTACTTATCAACTAAAACTTCCTATAAAACAGCAGACTGCTGAGTTACTAATGGCTCTGCTGACCAGAGAGAAACAAACCCCCCAGCCTTGATTACCTCTCAGAGCACTGTTCAGGGGAAAATGTATTTACAAGATTAAAAATGGCACTTCAGAAGATCAAGTGTTTCAGAAAAGCATCACATATGAGAGGTCAAGAGAAATAGCAGTACTTGCCTGTAAAATGCCAAGGATTAACTGCTTCAGAGAAAGACTGATTGGGAACTAGAATGAAGCACTCACTTTTTTTAGGTGCATGATCCAGTTATTTCTATTTTAATCATTCACTGTGTGGTGGGCTCACAAATTGATGATGTTGTTTTAGAATAAGATTGATACACTTCATAGCTACAGTGAATCATTAGAAAGCAGTCAAATCAGCAGTCAAAGCTACAGTACTGCTGCAAGGAAACAGTTATTGCCTGTTCACTGCATCAATGCAGCGTTAGTAGACATTATGACCAAGATAAGGGTAATATAAAAGACTGTCACAAAACATAAAGATTAAAAGAATAGGGAAAGTGAAGCTGCAGGCTACTATGAGTAGATCACAAGACTAGCTAACACTAAGTAATCCTTGAAAAATTAAGTTCAAAGAGTAGATTCAGTATCACTTCCATTCATCCAGCAAATGTAACTTTCTTAGCCTGAAACTGTGTTTAAGATGATGAATATAGTTAACATAAGTTGCTGTCTATCTGGAAGCGACATCCCAGCAGTAACTGCCTCAGAAAAGTCTAGCAGAGAAGAAAAAACCCAGAAAGTGACCATCAAGTTACACATATTTGCATCCTCTTTGAAAGCCAGTTTTGAAAAGGCCCATCTTTATCAAAAACAATGATGCAGTGCCACATGAGGCAAGAAACAAAGGCAGATGAAAAAACCACAAAACCAGATAAAGGAGCTCTGTGAAGAAAGAAACAAAGGCAGATACTTAAAACTCAAATAGCAAATTGCTAGCAAGAACATTATTTGTAGATGCTCAAGAAAGACAGATAACAAACTGTCCCATCTAAGATGTCCAGGAAAAAAAGCTACATTTTCTGCAGTATACTGACTGTCATGGATCCTAAAAATCCATTTCCATCAGCACTTGAGTGACATGAAGAGCCTATTGAGACCCTCACATCTCCTATATGTCTTTTGTTAACTTCAGATGTAAACATCAGGATGGCAAGGAGAAAAATGAAAAACCCCAGCCTAATTGCTTCTGGAAATTTTGTAGTTTGGATTCAATACCACTACCTCTATAACAAAATGCTACCATGATCAAGTCATCTCTCTTATCCACCTTCACTATGTCCTATGACAGCTTAACACTTGGAATCCCATTCATTCAAGGTTAAGCTGTCACCCTAACCTACAGACCCCTAACAGAATAAACCTCTTTCTTTATCTCTGGGATTCCTCATGCTTCTCTCTCCACAATGACAGAGCTTGTCTCAGCATTCTGGAGCTGTAGATCAAAAGCTCTATACATACTTAAAGTGTCACAAAAAAGCTTTAATCATTCCAATTTCTCCTTTCTCCTGCCAAGAAAACCTGGCTACTATTTGAAGAAGTTTCTTTTGCAGAAATTGAAGGTTATCAGAAAGGAACAAAACCACTCTGAAATACATGAGTGCATGGTGGACAGCTGTGAAGGAGAGCAGGAAAGACTAAGACTTTACAAAGAGTCCAGGTTCTACCCATGTGCTCTTAGTAGCTGGTGTGCTAAGGGAAGTCAGAAGGTGCACAGTGAATTGATTGCACTGCTGCAGGTTAGTCCCACTCCCACTGCACTGTGTCTCTAGCAAACAGTGATACAGAGTCAGACTAAAAAGGCAGAGACTCAATTTAAACACATGCATGGACTTCATCACAAGGGTAAGAAAGAAGTTATTTCAGTAACTGGCAATCTCCAACCTCTCCCTTCACTCAAACTTCCAAAATCTTTCTGTCTCAAGTATCAAAGCAAATCACATGCTTACTGTCACCATGACACACAAATCCCTGCTTGAATCTCACTTCTACCATTCCACTTGAGGAGCAATACAGAGAACAGAATCCACAACCCAAATATACACTACTGAGCAACCACACTGCCACAGCCATTGTCTTCCCTTTTCTTTCCCATTGCATAATGTTAATTCAAACACGACTGCATCCAGTTACTAATTAATATTGTCAAGTATCAGTGCCCCAGTCAAGGTTCCTAAAGAAGCTAACAACAAAATATACTTTAAATGAAGACTTTCCAAAAGAAGGGTGATTTCCTGGATATCTCACACAAATGTCTAATCAGATATGCGCTTTTCTTCCTAATACAAAAAGTTAAACCAGAATGCCAGCATGAAGTGGACCACAGACCAGACTCCCAAAACAAACACTTCACCTATAGAAGAGGCCAGAAAGAATCTACCACACTATTCTCCAAAATGAATGAAAAGTAAGTAAGAAGTAAGACTTGCAGCTTTAATACAGTGGCAGCTGGCTGGCAGGTTGCAATCTTAGAACCTTTCAAGACAAGAGGCTGTTGGAAGAATTTAGATTTGGCAATTCTTGCCAAGACAGTGTCTGTAAAGCAACCAAAAACAGCAGGAGGCAAATATGACAGATACTCAGGTATTTTATGCACTTAGGAGGAGACCCTTCCAAGACGCCCATCTGAGAAACCACAAGTCTTGGTCCAGAACATGCCTTAAACAAAAAGATTTTAAAGTGACAAATAAAGCCAAATAACATCACCCTGAATCTTGTAATCCTTCCTTAAGTGATTAATCATCTTTGCAAAGCAAGAACCTGCTTCCAACAAAACCAGAAGGTCCATTAGGGTCTCAGTAAAACAGTGCCTACAGTTCTCCCTGTTTCTGTCTGGATGCTTGTGGTGTCTCGAAAAAAAATTAAACAGATGAAGCACTAAAACAAGAATTCAGGCCTTTGAGGTAAAGCTCATCTTGTTATAGAGACACAATAAAGACCTTCCTAGCCTGTGACAATGCACAACTGAGTGGATCCATGCCAGCATAAACCCTCCTACGAGGAAGGAGAAAGGATAGAACAGGGAAAAGCTGGAGACATGAAATGAGTGTAATCTCCAAGCTCCTTCATATCTATATTCTGTCANNNNTGTTGAAGACAGAGGAGTCAGCCACAGTCACACCTTTAGCCTTAGCTTGAAAGCATTTTTTGAACTGTAGTGAAGGGTTTGACTCAGGCTTTCAGAGCTGGTGCACTGTCCTATGTATCTGCTTTTCAGTCTGACAGATGAAACAAACCTGTATTTCTGTATTTGTTCCCATAGTTACTGCAGACAAAAAGGGACATAGATGGCCAAAATTCACCTACGGAAACACCTTCACATTCTGATTATGGTGACAATTCAGAATTACAAATGAAAGAAATGAGACTGCACTATCCAAGCAGTCCTAGAAGCATCACCCACAGTCTTCAACATCAGATCCAAAATAACATGAGAAGACGTGATTAGGAAAGGAATTTTTCTCCTCTCTCGTGGCTAAAAATTGAGACATCCTCAANCACTCAAATAAGAACTTGAAATTAGAAAGTTCAACATGTATAATTTGTCTATAAAGAACCTATTTTTACCAGTTACGCTGAAAGACTAAAGTGATGTCATTCTTCATTCAG